>CAVNYN010288825.1:0-73585 GCA_963692815.1 Nyctanthes arbor-tristis | reverse complement strand
CCCCCCCCCCCCCCACAAAAACAAAAAAAAGGGGATTCCAGCATAAGCTAATCTGAATTGAAAGAGGAATCCAAAGAATTGCCGAACTTCTCTTGGATAGTTTTTGGGATCAAAAAGAACAAAGCAACCCACATATGCATCTTGGATATATGAATTATAATGTGTATACACTGGTTTACTTGTGTCATAAGAAAGAGAGAAAATACTACCAAACTTTACTCAGAATTCAAAACATCCAAGGCCACACACCACCTTTGAAAAATATTCTTGTCGTAAAGTAATTTTGATCCCTTGATTGTTGCTATATTTTGTATTTGATCATCAAAATGTTGCTGAAGTGTGATTGTCAACATAATGAGAAATTTATGTAATCAGATACAGAGTTGATAGAAAATCAGGTGTTCGTTACCAGAGAGGAATCTTTGGCTAGTCAGCTGCAAGATTTGAGCTCAGATTCCATTACTGTACAAGAGAATACAGTTAGCAGAGACACTGTGGAAAGCAGAGTCCGGGAGTTCTGTGGAAACCTGTTATATGCTCAAGAGGATATAAAAGATATACCTAAATTCAATTATGTAAGATCTGATGTACTAAAACTATCTGGCTTCACCGGGAATGAGACACTCGGAAAATGGCATTCGGCTGAGCAACCTGTGGACCCTTCCGTGTTCGAGGAAGTTGGAGGCTGTTTAATTGATCAACCCAATTGTTGTGGAAATGAAGAAGGCGGTTATTGTTATAGATCTCGTTTTGTTTGATCTGATTAATGAGGTCCTATTAGACATATATGAGAGATCATTTTCCTACTGGCAGAAGCCATTGACTTGCCAGTCTCGTATCCATCAAATGCCTATTGGTTACCTTGTTCTTAAGGAAGTTTGGAGAGATGTAAGTTGGTATTTGAACTGGAAACCCGAAATCTTCCTTACACTTGATGACGCTGTGAGTCGGGACTTGGCAAAAGCTGATGGTTGGATGAACCTCCAATTTGATGCTGAGTTTGTGGGGATTGAAATGGAAGACCTTATTTTTGATGAGCTTCTTGATGAACTCATCTACGAGTGAACTCATCATATCCAGGTGAGATTTTTCTAGAGGTAGTCATTTTTTTCACATAACTCATATAAGTTTTGTCCTGAAATTATCATATTGTGAATATCCATTGATTTGAATGTGTAAAAATTAGCGATGGATGTTAGGAAATAATAATAGTTATTCGATCAAAATCCATTCACGCTGTATATTTGCTAATGCTAACACACATTACTGTAATAATTTAGTAATAATGGCGAAGAAGAGAAATACTTCAATATTGAACTCTTGAAGTTTCAGGCTGTGTTATGGGAAATCCTTCTTTTCTATCAATGCTTAACTTGCGCAGGTAGTTTATTATTATTGAATTGATAAAGAAACATATGTATATAAGCGCTTTTATAAGAACATAGTCAATAAGTTACTACATGGATTGTGTTGGGTGCAGTGCAGTACTGGAAATGCTCTCTATCTGATGTTACATGTATGGGTAGGCTTTTACTATTAATAATTAACACTAAAAAGTATAGATAGTAGTTACTTTCATTATTATAAGGAAAAGTTATCAAGAGGGCAGAGAAGCCCGTCTAGCTCAGCCGGTAGAGCGCAAGGCTCTTAACCTTGTGGTCGTGGGTTCGAGCCCCACGGTGGGCGATTCTATTTTTCCGTCTGGAATCTTCATTTTTTATTGTTTTTCAACTTTCAGCTTTAACCCTTACACAGACATATTCAAGAATCAAGATACATACGACAAATGCACGTTTTAGAACTGGCGAGACAAGATGATGATGATGATGATGATGATAAATTAATTTTTTTATCCTTTAGAAAAATTTTAGCTTTTTTAAATAATTAGGTAAATGAGTAGGTACCTCCCAAATTGTCAAATATTTCAAAGATTATTATAATTTTTTTTTAATCCCTTCAGAGTCTTAAAATTGAAGTACCTATTCCTTGATGAACTTTGTGAAGTAGTACAAAGGTACTACATCACTAAATTGTATTGTGTGTACCAGAAAACTATAATTGTGTACAAAATTAAAATGAGGAAAAGAATGAAGAAGAAGCGACAAACCAGAGAGAGAGAGAGAGAGAGAATCTTTTAATAGTACAATAATGGAAATCACTCTATATATATATATATTCCCAATAAACTTATATATATATATATTCCCAATAAACTTACTTTATGACTTTATTTCTGTTATTTTGATTTTGATTTTTGAGAAAAGATAATGCTAAATATTCATTTCACTGATTTGTTTATATATTGTGATAAATTAAAAAAAAATAACTGTGAAATTATTACGATATATATACGATTTCACGTCTAATAAAATTAGCATAGTTTTATTAGATGACGTGTGATGTTTCTGTGTTGTATGTGTGCGCATTGTGTTCCTGTCATAAAAAATGTAGTCTTGTCTTGATGTGGATAGTGTGGTGTTGCGCTTATACTGTTCCACACTCTGCTCTTAGATTGCACATCATTAGTATAACGTATATGTGTGTGGCATATATATCATTCTGCATCTAATAAAATTGCCATAGTTTTGTGAGATGACATGTAATGTCTTTGTACCGTGTGTGCGCGTTGTGTTCCTGTTAAAATAGAGTAATACAAACATATAATGTGTCGATATTATCCGCATTAATGGTCATGCTCTGCAAGCAATAAGTACTTTAGAACATGATTGTTAAAAACTAGTGTAATCTTATAGAAGAATAAAATTGAATCTTTAAAAGTTAAAACCAAATCCTCTCATCACTCAAAAGACGAAATTCACTTACAACTTATCATGATGAGTAATGAATTTCATAAAACTTTTACAAGTCAATCAAATGGGCATTTTCAAGAGGTAGAATTGCTTAGTGGGCACATAAAAAGTGATTCCAAACCCACTTCAAATGGATGAAATTGATTTTATCATACCCCACCTTATACATGGGTTCTGAAAGCAATGCTGCACCTTCTTCCTTCTTTCTTTTCTCCATTTTTTGCCCCCTTTCTGTTGATTGATCTTTTCATCTTTATATAGGCTTTATACAAAGTTCTAAAATGCGTTAAGCGTAACAAAACATCGATGTCGAGTATTGAGTTTAGGCACGACTTAAGTGTACAAATACGTGATCAATACGTAATAAATTGAAAGACGTGACAAAACATAGAGTCTTAAGTTTTAAGTATAAGCGTCGTCTAAACAATTTTTATAGAACAATGTGTATATATAAATGTCACTTTATATATATATATATAGGATACGTCACTTCAATAATTGGTCTCAAAAAGATATAATTGTAGGTCCTTGGCAATGAACACCCCATGTGGAGGCAACAAAAAAGAAAAGGGAATGTTTGTTTACTTGTACATCAAGTGATTTCGAGTTCGATTCAGATATGTCTATCTTACCTTAGTTTATATGTTTTTCCCCCCTGATTCGACCTTAGTTTATAAGTTAGTATTACTCTATATATTTTCTTGTATTAGACATATATATTGGTTCCTTTTTATATGTGCTTTTTTTCATATTGGAGGTCAAGTTAGTGTACCAGTTGTTCTTATCTAACTTATAATTATTATATAGTTAATTGGTGATCTCTAACCCCAACATTTTAGATTATTGTCGGTATTTACGTTCTTAAACTTTTAGTTATATGGTATTTTAACCTCAAATTTCACTCTTTATGACACAATCGACAAAGAGATTATAATAACCTTAGAATTGTAATTATATTAAAAATTAGTAAAGGACGCTAGTAGACAGCACCAATTAGCCAATAGTTAATAGTGAAGGGATGCTGAGAAAATGTTATATATTGGGATTTTTTAGTGTAATTCTTGTCATCAAATATATATGTATATATATTTCTTCCCCCCCTCACCCCCACCCCCCCGCCCAAAAAAAAAAGAAAGTAAAGATGGGGAAAAAATAGAAAAAGTAACAAAAAGAGTAATATAGTTGAAAAGAATAGAAAAGGGAGAGGCCCATGTTTCTAGTTGCGCACTTGAGTGCTTGAAGAATCCCATATCATCTCAAATTTCTTTAACTTTTTTGAAAGAAAGAATGGCTAGCTTTTTCTCATCTTAAAGTAGACATGGATGGTAACCCTATTTAGAGAACGAACGAATATAATAATGAATCGTGTGATTGTAATTCGAAAAATGAATAAAAATATTATTATTGTACTTCCAATCAACTACGTCAATTTATAGTGATTTAGAAAGCTTCGACTTGCATTACTATTGTATTGTTTGATAATGATGATATATGTTAGATAAAAAATAATAGTATGACATTAAATATGCAGGTCACGTATCTTTTTTTGCGAAATTGCACAAAGAGAAAATCATGTTACTTGAGAATTCTTCTAACTAGTTAAGATTAAGAAGTCATAAATCCAGATTGAGAAAGTAAAGAGGCCAGAGAAAGCATAATCCAACCTTATATTTCCATTAATCTAATCATATATTATTTTTTTTTGAAAAGTCTAATCATATATTTTTGTTAGTTAAATTTTTAATGCTTTAGGTAAAAAGTTAAACCAAAATATTAAATTTCTTAGGTTTTAGAACATGTTTGGTTCAAATATTACTCAACTTTGCTTTCTGAGTAAAATAATTATTTCTTGAAATAACTTGGGGTATAAAAATATCATTTTTTCGGTAGTAATAATAATGTCATTTTTCTTATTCTTGGTAACATGACATGTCATTTTTCATTTTTAAATCACACTTCAAAACGGAAATTAAAAAAAAAAATCCATTCAGCCTTGCACCAGTAAATATTCGAGCGTCAGGCATCTGCAAAACTAGTATGTTTTGGTGTAAGTGAAAGTCCAAAATGGGGGGAAAAAGCCATTCAGCCTTACGCCAGTAAATATTTGAGTGACAGGTGTTTGCAAAACCAGTATGTTTTGGTGTAAGTGAAAGTCCAAAATGGAATTCTAAGTTGGAAATGCAAGGACCATGTAAGTAATTTACATTTTTTTAATCACTACCCACGTTAGATAATTTACCTTTAAAAGAAATAATAACAATAATTTTAAAAATTACACAAAATGTAAATGGTAAGTTGTAATATATATTAGAGCATTTTCAATGCAAAAATATCAGGGGTAAATGCTGTTATCACCACTAGTAACTAGTAATAATAGTCATCCTCAAATATATATATATACATATATATATATAACGAATTAAGTCTGTGGTACCTTTGTACTATAATTTTCCTGTCAAAAATTTTGTTACTTGGGTCTTATTCGATATTTTGTTTTTTTACTGGTATTCTAGATTTTTCAATTTTTTTAGTTTTTTATTCTCTTCTGCTTTATCCGTTTCTCTAACCTTATCAATTTAATAACTAATAGATAATTATTATCATTTAATTATTTAAGTTATGTATAAATTTGATTATCCAATTATCTAACTGATAGATAATTCTCCAAATGATGGTATATTGATACCATATCTTTTACTAACCACACCACAATTTAATTTTTACTCATCATCCTTTATATTTTTAATTCTTTACACTTCAATTATTAATTTATTTTTGTCATATTTTTATTTTTAACACTTATTATCATGAAATCATGTATCGAATGATATCTTCATTCTAAAAATTTTATTGTGGGAATTGCTTAACATTTTTAAATAAACAAAAATGTAATATAAAATTACACACAACTACTTATTTTCATATGATTTTAATATATACAAATCAATTTTTTTTTAAATGTATTTGATCATTAAGAATACGAGATGATAGTCAAATAAAGAATTTGAGAAAAAAATATAGCAGCAACTTTTAAGGATTTAAATACTATAAAAACAAAGATTAAGGATGTTCACATTAATAATAATGTAGTGTGTTTAGTAAAACGAGCGGTGTATATATAATTAACTTTCTCCATATGCTTGAAATTTATTGTTTACAATTAATATAAGTAAAGATATATATATATATCATTAAAGTTTAAATTAATTGAAAATTATAATTGTGATTTTTTCCGGTATGAATATTAATAATTATTATAACTACTTTTCCTAAAAGAAAAGATATAACTATTTTTATTTATTATTAATTTATATCGTCTTCATGTTATCTTGCTTTATTGATTTCGAATAAAAAAATACTTTCAGAGTACAAGACACCTACCAACTAACAATTATTTAGTATCATGCCATTTAACTAAATAAGTGTCAAAAAGTAAAATGAGATTTATTTTCTTTAATGATAATAATTGGGTTAAAATTTGTAGCAAATTATAGTCATCTTAACATGATATGAACAAAATTACATTGTTGTTTGATTAATATTGAAAATTAATTATTTCTGATTGAGTAAGGTAATATTATAAAAATTAATATTTCTCATTTAGAGAAACGTGAAAATGAGATATGAAAAAAATGTATTATTAATGTGGCAAAGTTTAATTAGATGTTGAAGAAAATGTTCGGGTGATAATTGTCCAATGAATTTGTGCCAACTAAGAATGTCACTTTTTACGTCACATTTTCATATCTCCGTAGAATTACTCTAAAAACCCTACATGTTTGTCAAATGTTTCAATTTAACGATAAATTAGGCCCCATAAATAAACATGTTAGCTTTTAATTTTGTTAATAGGGTAGAACATGTGGAGTACCAAAATTTTGTTCTTTTTGGAGATACTTTTAAAAGATCTCTCAAATAGAGTTGGCTGCTTATTTAAGTAGAACTTCTATAAGAAGTAGAAGTTGTGGGCTCAAAATACCATGTGAGACAGGGTGTCTCCATAACGAGACACTCTCAGGCTCTAGAATAGGACTCATGTGACACTCGATTTTTTTTTTCATATGAAATCAGTATTAGTTTCATATGTGAGGTCTAATACAATGTGAGAGAGTGTCTCCGTCCCCAGGCTTCAGAATAAGACTCCACATTTTCAATATGTTAAAAACTTTAGAAGATTTGGCAAACATGCACTAAAGCTAGTGCCCACTCAGTTGACTTTTGAGTTCTGAGAGAGAACTTTGCCTTTATGCAACACCAGACAAATTAGAGATTAGAGCGAAGGAGAGAAATGGAGTATTGGAGTATGGGTAGTGGAGTGAACCGACAAAGTGGGACCACCCATCTTGACACGTGGACGGTCGATATCCCCCCTCTTTTTCTATAAATATAGAACTCGCTCAGCGTTCAACAATCGCAAATCATTATCAAATCATCTTCTCCTTCTTCTCATCTGAAATCCCATAGAAAATGTCTTGCTGCGGTGGAAACTGTGGATGTGGCTCCGGCTGCAAGTGCACTGGCTGTTCCGGGTAAGCCCAATTATAATGATTTCCTTTCCTCTCACTTGTTAAATTCTCTGCATGTTCTCATCTTCTTTATCATCATCGTCTGACATCATCGGATCGGGTGCCCGCAGATGCAAGATGTACCCTGACTTGAGCTACACAGAGGCCGCCGCCGCCGCCACCACTGAGACTCTCGTTCTCGGCGTTGCCCCTCAGAAGCCGTATGAGTTTCTAGATCCTTCCGTAACAGCTTCTTTTGACTAGGGGAAAAATTGAAGGGTTTAAAATGAATGAGTGTTTTTTTTGTTGCAGATATTTTGAGGGATCGGAGGAGTCGGAGACGGGGGCGGAGAATGGGTGCAAGTGCGGTCCCAACTGCAGCTGCAACCCCTGCAATTGCAAATGAAGGAAAAGAGTTTAACATTCGAAGCAGAAACAGAGAAGAGTTTTAATGTTTTTTCAGTTTGATTAACAGTGTCTCTGTGTCTTTTAATTATTGTCTTTTATAGGAACGAATCAGGCATTCTCTCACGTTCTTGATTTATTTAAGGATGATGAAGGAGTACTGTGTTCCTTGTAATAAAAGTAGCCATGGCTGCTTTTCATGTGTGTTCAGTCTGGTTTGGGGTTAATGTAATTTTCTTCTCTGTTTCTGTTTGGAATAGAAGAAAGCGAGAGTCTGGTTCTTGAATTACTTAATGAATTATCAATAATCGTCCTCTTTTTCTTCTACAAATCTTATTTTATGTTTTATTCTTCTTAATAATCTTGGTTTCAATTGTATTAGGCTTATACCATCTGACATGTCCAGATGCACGTCATACAAGCATGCGTGGCACTAGGCGTAGGAATTATATCATTTCCCTATTTGGTTCTTCAAATTTTATAGAGTGAAACAACTATAATGTTTAAAAGCTCTATTTCTCAAGAAATTAAAAGCACATTATTTGTTCCAAAAAAGAAAAAACTAATTAAAAGCACATTAAATTGATTGGCCATTACAAAAATTGAGGACATAACTTGCAAGGACCAAAAATACAACAACGCTTCATAACCCAGTTATTATAGAAAAGATGTCTTACATACTTCAGACGATAATGATATTGTATTTTTAATCATTTTGACCGTTTGACATCACATAATGATATTTATAACGCATATACTCAGAAGGAATCATATCCAAAATGACTTCTCGCACCAAGAATGAAAAGTTTTTAGATTGGAACACGAAGGGGAAAAAACATCATCAACAACCTAATGGGACGTGACCCGGGTTTTTTAGAACTAGGTGCATCAATTGTCCTAAACCAAAAGAAATAAATCAAAGGAGTCATTATTTCTAATTATTATATAATGTAAAAAATCAAATGATTTAAATGAAGTAGAAACAGCGGTGAAAATTAGTTATTTATTCAATTATAATTGAGTAGTGGTAAAATATAATAATTGAAAAAATTATAGTACTAATAATTAATTAAAACCAGACATCCTTTAATACTGATATATTGCATTCAAACAATTTCACTCTTAAATTTGACTTCTTGTCTTATTATTACTATCATCATCATCATTGACCCTACATTTTATTTTAATTACATTAAATAAATATCTCTTTTTTTCTTCTACGTTACATTCACTTTTTAATTCTTTTATTTTATCCTTAAGATTTTATTAATTAATACTCTCTTCTACATTAAGTGATATTTTTAGTTAAAAGTTTTCACCGAGAAAGCTTCTAAATGTTACTCACATCCCTTGAAGATGGTCTTGTTTTTTCCTTCTCATTCATTCGTATTAAATTGTAGATTTATAGTCCACTTTCTTTATTAAAAAAAAAAGTTAATTTCTTAAGTTTTTATATGTATCATATTTAATGCATGTTAATTGTTATTAGTTACAAATAACTCCTCTCTATGTCCCGTCAACATACATGGGATGCATTTACCACTGGAAAAAGTTCTTTCGGAGAAATGCTATTTGCAGATTCCAACTTCAAAGTGACACTCCGTGTATTTGTTTAAATATCCGTAGTCTCATCTTGATACGATAACTTTCAAGAGTGTAAATTCTAGAATAATCTAGCACTATATATTTAGTGTCGTACTGATACTAGATAGTAATACAGACAGAATAATATATCAGTTATTTATGTGAGGACATCATACTCCAAACATCACATTAGTGGCTGATAATATCACACAATCTGTTTGATATTGTAATGGCACCAAACGTTTGGCACTAGAACATTTCTAGTGTAAATTCAGGAGTATGTACAAATTTTATACACTTTCATATACAAAACACATTGTTGCCAATGAGGCCAAGCCCATTTAGTTAGAGGGCTAGACTGAGTTACTGAGACATAACGGTTCCAAGTTCTATTCCCCTTTTATGGGGTATTTTCTACATTTATATGTTGTGTGTATTTCCCATATGCAGGAGTTTGTATTGTTGATTTTTCCATATATAAAGATGGGTAATTTTCAACTAACGTCCCCAACCTTTCAACAAAGTTGCGTTTACGTCTCCAACCTTTGATTTTAGTCTTGGGGGTCCCTAACCTTTTAAAAGTGTTACATTTAAAGCCCCTGTGACTGAAACCGTCAATTCCACCGTTAAAATTAGAGGTATTTTGGTAAAATATATAAAAAACAAATATTTTAATATTAAAAAAAAAAAGGAGAAATTGGGGGGAAGGGGGAGGCCTTGGCTACCGGAAATGGCAGCTCTTTAGCTGCTGGGGGGAGTATTCCCCCTTTAGCTGCTGGGGCTGCCATTTCCGGCAACCAAAAGGGGAGAAACTCCCCCCATTTTGACTGTCATTTTCTACCGGAAATGGCAGCAAAAGTACTGTCATTTCCGACAACACATATGGGGAGTCTCTACCCCTTTGGCTACTATTTTTGACAGTCATAAGGGGAGAGTCTCCCCCCCCTGTGCTACCGAAAATGGCAGCACTTTTGCTGCCATTTCCGGTAGCTTTTGGCTGCCAAATGGGAGGAGTCTCCCCCCCTTTGCTGTCGAAAATGGCAGCCAAATGGGGGGAGACTCCCCCTCTTTTGGTTGCCGGAAATGGCAGCCAAGGCCTCCCCCTTCCCCCCCAATTTCTCTTTTTTTTTTCGTTTTTTTAAATATTAAAATATTAGTTTTTTTTTTGTATTTTACCAAAGTATCTTTAATTTTAACGGTGGAATTGACGGTTTCCGTCACAGGAACTTTAAGTATAACGCTTTTAAAAGAGATCGGAAGACCCATGACTAAAATCAAAGGTTGGGAACGTAAACTCAACTTTGTTGAAAAGTTGAGGACGTTAGTGGAAAATTACCCCATAAAGATGTATTATTAATTAAAAGATTGTATTATTAATTTACTTTACGTTGTACTTCAGTAGGAAATGTATTTACACACATTTGTACTGTTTTAATGCACATTTTTAATCCTACCTTAGAAAAAAAAACTCATTTGCTCTTTTGGTCAGATGACGAGTGCTACTGAATTTAATACTGCAAAAATTGTCGTTTTAAGTAAATAAATGGGGGTGTATATAAATTTTATACACCTTATTATATTACTTATATTATATGTAAAAATAACAGTCGTTTGGTTAGATTTTTTTTTTCTTTTTTTTTTATTTAATTTACTGCTATTGTTATTCCCTATGTGATATTTATGGGGATAGCGCGGCATTGCATTTATTGGTGATAGCAGAGTGCTCTTTATTTATTTAGTACTTGTGTGATTCTCTTTATTCTTTCTCATTATAATTTCATTTACCATTGATTTGATAACTATTTAATTATCACTATATATTTTAAATTTTAATTAAATTTTCACCACTCATTTCGACTCATTATAAGTTCATTGTCATAACAAGAATCAAACAGGCACTTATTTTTTTTTTTTTTGACAAAAAATGGCATTTTATTCATATATACATCAATATCAAGAATGTTCACTATGTGTGATCTTGAAAAAACTCCCGTACTGAGTATTCTCGGTACTCCTTAAACCCACACATAAGTTTAGAGCCCATTAATTCACATATGTGTTTTTAATTGAGCAAGAGTTCAATAATGTTAGGAATCAATGCTCCATGGATGTATTACACCATGTTTAACATAAATTTTCTAAGAAAACATATTACTATTTAACACACTTTATTCTTAGAGAGTACATTTTCAACTTAAAATGTAGTAATTTAAACATATACAGCAAGTTTTATATTTTACTTATTGCTCCAGAAAGTATTTATAATCAAGTACTATGTTTTGATTAAATCAAGAAAATATTTTATTTAGTGTTTTCAAATTCTATGTTTTGATTAAATCAAGAAATAAATATTGGAATTTGTGAACGTAAAATTATAGGAAAAAACATCTTTTACTTTAAAAAGTTTCTTAGACATGTTTCTTACAATAGAGTAAATGAAATGTCTCAAATGCTCGATGTCATAGAGCATGTGCAACGTGTATTTGGACAATCCACATCAGTTTCACAACCCATATTGGCCCACTGTCAATTGATGTGACATTCTCTAACGCATGTCACTCACGTGTCTGACACCATTTATGACAACAGATGTGTAGGATTATATTATTTCCCCTTACAACAGTATTTGATTCTCATTGTTCTCTATTACAAATAAGCAAAAGACTATTATATTGCCACTGCAAAATTTGATATTCCCATAACATTTTAACCATGCCACAAATAAGGGTAAAAATTTATAAATATACATTGACAATAAATTTACAATTATAACCATTTTTATAAAATAAAATATAACAAAGACACAATCAAAACAAAATAAGCAGTGTGGTGTACAAATTCTTATATCAATATTTCTTCTACCACCACCAATAACACTATCACCATAATGACTCGAACTCAAACTAGAACCAAATAACTCGATAAGAAGTGACTTTATCAAAGTATACCCGTGAACGATTGGGGGAGCAAACCCACATAAAGAACCCAATTCATCGGCCCAGTCCTATCGAGTCCAATCCACACAAAATATTATTATTGTTTTTTCTTTTTCAGATCTACAACATTTATTTCACTTCATTAATTGAAGGAAATTTAAAAACACTACAAAAAAACATATTTTATTTTTTTAAAAGAACATTTATTGCGTTCCTTTATTTTTAACCAATAGTTATAGTTTTAAATGACCGCTACAGATAAAATCAAATACACTTTTAATAAAAGAAATCAGAATTGAAATTTGAATTATTATATTATTAAACTACTAGAAGTGAATGAATGAATTTAATTATCCACATCTATCCATTCTTAAAAGTCAAAAATCTTTTGAAACCAATTTCTAAAGAATGGCTATCTGAAATAAAAAGCAACTTGTGTCTCTAAACTTTCCAAAAGTCATTTCATATGCCTATCATATTTCAAAACTTACCTCAAATGCTACTACAATTTTCATAAAGAAACTATGCCACTACGATTTTCAGAAAGAAAATATATAAATCCCCCTCCCCCACTCCCCACCGCAACTGGGGGAAAAAAATTTTTTTGCCTAGTAAAATATATATATATATAAAGGGAATCTAGCCTTGTATACTATATGGGTTACCCTTCCAGCCCATCCCTCCAATAGCGTTTTTGGATGCAAGTCTATGATCTACCACTCATACATATGCGAAACGGCATGGCTGAGATAATTGGTAATCATGTTGGCAGATTTTTGGAAGCAGATTGTGATCATAATGGCTCATGTTTTGGCAATTTTATGAGAATAAAGGTTGAGTTGGACATTACGAAACCACTACGTCGAATTGTGAATATCCAATTGGGAACCAATGGGTTGCCAACCAAGTTAACGTTAAGATATGAAAAGCTTCCCAATTTCTGTACTTTGTGCGCAGGTGTTGACCACTTATTTGTTGATTGTGGGGAAGAAGTTCCCGGAGTACTTAGACGGCCTGAAAATCATAGATACGGAAATTTGATTAAGGCACCACTTGGTAGTCGAGGGCGAGCCAAACAAAAAATGTACAGAAAAGATAATTGGCATGATGTAAACCCTCCAAGAAATGTTAATCTGGGACTGGAACTAGGTAGTTGCAGCAGTATGAAACAGAAACAAGAATCTGAGAATATGAATGAGTATGTAAACATGAGTTCTTTGAATAATATGGGAACCAAAATAGATAAGTGTAACAATTGGATGATGGATGAAAATTCTAAAGCACCCATTGTGACGTGTGCTCTTCCGATCTCGACCAACTTCTGAAAAGAACCAGATTTGCATTGGATGACATTATTGACAAAGCAACGGCGGAGGTAGCTATGCTACCCCGCTGAGAGTCATGAGTCTTATAAGCTGGAATGCTCGGGGTTTGGGAGGGTCCCGAGCATTATATCATCTGCAAAATTTGATGCACGAAAAGTCTCCCAACATGGTCTTCATTATGGAGACCAAATTGTATGGCCAAAAGGCTGATCGAATTCTAAACTCATTGGGATTTGATCGAAGTTTCCATGTTAATAGCCAAGGTAGAAGAGGAAGCTTGTTTCTTTTATGGAATGAAGTTTGGGATGTTCATCTTAATGGATATTCGATTTGTCATATTTATGTTAACATATCTATGGATGATAATCAAACATGGAGAATAATTGGTTTTTATGGTAATCCGTCTCAAGATCAGATGAAACATAGTTGGGACTTATTAATTAAGCTGCGGAGGGACAATCATCTCCCAGCCTTGTTCATTGGAGATTTCAATGAATTGTTGGCATATCATGAGAAAATTGGTATCTTTCCAACAAACTTTGCAGGATAATAACTTATTAGACATTGGATTCATTGGCCCAAAATTCACATGGAAAAGAACATCTGTTCAACAGGGATATGTGGGAGAGAGACTTGATAGGGGAATTGCATGCATGTTCACAGTGGTGTTCTTTATTTCAGAAAGCAAAGTTGTTTCACAAGGATTTTTACGGATCAGATCATAGAGCTATTCACTTGATCTTACATCCTAAGCCAATTCAAGACAATATCCCCTTAAATTTCCCATTTAGATTTGAACCAATGTGGTTACGAGAGGACGAATGCAAAGAGGTTATTTCCAATGCATGGAGTGGGTCTTCAAGAAATGACCTCACACAGAAGTTGAAATTTTGTGGAATTAAGTTAAAGCAATGGCATTGGCGCAAAGATGGATCCATCACGCGACGAATTTCGAAGGCTAGGCATATGTTGGAGGATCTTTACTCTTGTCAAACGGGTGCTCTAGATACTGAAAGAATCATTCAACTGGAAAATGAACTAGAAGGGCTTTATGAACAAGAGGAAATGTATTGGGCTCAACGTGCTAGAATTGAATGGTTAAAAGCAGGAGATCGAAATACCTCATATTTCCACAGAAAAGCAAGTGGGAGGAGAATTAAAAATGAAATTTTAGGGCTGCTGGACCACAATGGAACATGGCATGAGGATACGTAGGAGGTGGCTTCAATTGTTTCAGATTATTTTTCTGAACTTTTTAGCTCCACAAGGCCGAATCTTGGACAGTTTCAATCTGAAGCTATCGATTGCAGCAATACTCTTTCAGTTGAACAAATTAATGCACTAGATGAACCCTTTACTAGTGATGAAGTGAGGGAAGCTCTCTTTTCTATGGGGCCTTTCAAATCTCCGGGGCTGGATGGCTACCATGCAGCTTTCTACCAGCGCAATTGGGACATTGTAGGATCAGATATTACACAATTTTGCTTGGACATGTTAAATCAAGGAAAATCACTCAGAAAGGTAAATGAAACATTTGTTGTCCTTATTCCAAAAGTTAAAGGCCCTAGGAATTGGTGAATACCGACCTATTAGCCTTTGTAATGTAATCTATAAGATCGTCGCAAAAACAATTGCTAATAGGATGAAACGTGCACTTTCTCATATTATTTTTTCCTCTCAAAGTGCTTTTGTACCAGTACTTCTAACTACTAATAATATAATTGTGGCTTTTGAGATTATGCATTCACTTAGTAAGCGAACAAATGGAGAGTTGGGATACATGGCGTTGAAACTTGATATGAGTAAAGCTTATGATCGAGTGGAATGTGACTTTGTTCTATTAATGATGAAGAGATTGGGTTTCTCTAATAGATGGTGTAAGTTGGTTAACGAATGTATGTCAACCTCCTCTTCTTTTTTAATTAATGGCATTCCTTATGGACAAGTAAATCCAACCAGAGGCCTCACACAAGGGGTGTCTATTATCCCCTTACCTATTTTTATTTTGTGCTAAAGGTCTTTCCAAAATGCTCCAGAGGGCTGAAACCAAGGTCTTTCCAAAATGCTCTAGAGGGCTAAAACTAATGGTGATTTTATGGGGTATGACTGTTCTAAAAATGGTCCAAAGTTAAACCATCTCTTTTTTGCCGAAGATAGTATTGTTTTCTATCGAGCTATTGTTACAGATTGTCAAGCAATCAAACATGTGCTTGAATTTTACGAAATGTTTTCAGGACAGAAGGTCAACTTTGCAAAATCTTCCATCACCTTTAATCCTAATACAAAGAGTGATGTTCAGCATAATATCCAATTTTGGCCTTGAGAAAAGCAGTACTCATAGCAAATACCTTAGCCTACCTTCTGTGATTGGCAGCAGCAAAAGACAGGTATTTGAAGGGCTTAAAGAGAAGGTTTGGAGGAAACTGCAGCTCTGGCATCGAAATTTGTTGTCCATTGGAGGTAAGGAAATTTTGATTAAAGCAGTAGTCCAATCGATCCCTACTTTTACGATGAGTGTATTCAAAATCCCCCAGCAATTATGTGATACGATAATTCCCAATTGAGCTCATCTTTTTGGTGGGGAAGAAAGGATGGAAATGATAAATTGCATTGGTTGTCATGGAAGAAAATGTGCCAACCAAAAGCTAAAGGGGGATTGGGGTTTCGTTAATTAGTTTCATTAAATCAAGCCCTCTTAGCTAAACAGTCTTGGAGAATTTTAACTGATCCAGATTCACTCATAGCTCGTGTGCTGAAGGGAAAATACTTTCCACATTGCCCTTTTTTTCACGCTGAATCAAAAGGAGATAGTTCCTATTTATGGAAGAGTTTACGATAGGGATGGTAAGGACTAAGGACACTATTGTGTTTGTGACTCCGTGGATCCCGTGTCCTTTCTCATTCCTCCCTATCACTCCTCACCATGGGAATTTTTTACTTACTCTATCGGAGTTTCTTACAAATGAAGGTTCCTGGATTAGAGATTTGGTGCAGAAATTTTTTCTACCTATGGATAGTGAAATCATATTGAACATGCTAGGAGGAAGAGATGGAGTTCAATGTGGCACTTTGACTGCAAGGGAGTTTATACGGTTAGATCAGGATACAAGTTTGCTCTTGATCTTAAAGATGACGATGGGCAATCAACTTCTTACCCACTTTCTACATGATGGAAGTGTCTACGGAGCTTGAACATTCCAAATAAGATAAAACTTTTTGTTTGGAAACTCTTTCACAATATTTTGCCTACTAACTTTGAGTTGTGGCGTAAACATATCAGAGAGGATTCTAGGTGCGACAGGTGTGGAAACAGTTTTGAGACTTCCTTTCATGCGCTAATGGTGTGCCCGTCAATTATCTAGATATGAAGAAATAGTCATTTCTTTGGTTTACTAGCGGGAAATAGAGACATTCATATAGCAGAAATTCTCTTGAAAGGTTGGGAATGTTGGTATGCCAGAAATAAATTCATCTTTGAGGACTCCTTAAATGATCATAATTTACTCGAGCACTCTGTAAATTATCTTCATGAATTCCAGGTTGTTCGACAACGGATGCAAGGATTTTGCCAACAAGGAGACAATGCCAGCACGCCCATTTGTTGGAGGAAACCAGTGCCCAATTCTTTCAAGATAAATATTGACGTCGCTATCAAGGATGGTCAAATTAGTTTTGGTATTGGTTTGTAGAGGTGAGCATGGGAAGATGGTCGCTTGTCTAGCAAAATCCATTAAAGGCTATGTAGACCCGCATGTTGGTGAATGTCGTGTACTACTAGAAGGAGTTCAAATTATGCTCAATCATGGCTTCAATGCTTCAGTTATTAAGTCGAACTCGAGTAGTGCCGTGAATGCAGTCAATAGACCCAGCTTTCATTCCCCTAAAGGAGCATACTTGGTAGCAATTCATGTAATGTGGAAATGTGTTCCTCTTGTGCTTGGTCAGTTGACGATCCTCCTAATTTTCTTATACCTATTCTCAACTGTGATCGTAATAAATGAAAATCCACTTCTTTGTCAAAATAAAAAATAAAAATAAAAGCTAACAATATTTATTGGAGACGAATGAAATAAAACTCCACAAAGTTTAATGGCAAGTGGAGGAAGTCTTAAAATATAATAATAGTTCTAGAAAACCCGTGTACACAACCCAATAAAAAAAAAAAAAGGAATTGAAATTCAGTAATACTTGAGGAAGCTCGTCCATAAATTCATCAAGACCTAGTTGTTGACTAGCTCAGGAGTATATTTACCAATTTACAAGAACAAGCCCAAAGTAGACCCATGTCTGCAATAGAACTGCTAAAGCAGTGCTGCTACACCATCTTCAAGGATATGCTGAAGCTGAGCTACCATATATATTATTGAATAAGAGTATATACACTCCAACCACATAATGTTCATGGGTTCTTTTAGATGTGACCACAGAGAAGGGCTAAATGTGCCATACACTGCAAGCAACCAATGCATAGCACCCAGTATATATGGCGTTGAAACTGAACACTGTTAATTTATCGCAAACCAACCGGAAAAACTTGTATTCATATGATATACAACTAAATGTACAATTGGGTCGTGAGTGACCCAAATAAGCTACTTGCCAGAGAACCACGTCACGAGGGCAAGCAACCAACTCCAAGATCTAGAAAATCCAGTTGTGTTGCCTGTAAAGTATTGAGATGTACATGAGATATAATAGCACTAGCTGAATAAAATTATACAATACAATCATGATAAGATGATAGAAAAAGTCATCGAGAAGAAGAGATGAACTCATTCCAGCAAAAGATGGTAAACATGGTTCATGGAGATGAACAAGGAAGAGAACATATAATCACCCCAGCAAAATTTTTGTAGTTAACCAAACTGAAATTAAAGCTTTTTCACATGCTTATAGTGGGCGGGAAACAACGTATGCCAAAATCCAGAATCAGCGAACTCCTCTACAACAAAATATATGTATACGTTCAACATCCTTATAACTAATCATAAAACAGGGGAATAGAGGCCGGTCTTTTTTCAAGTGGAAGGAAACAACCATGCTAGAAACTTGGCCAATGAAGGGCATGGAAGCTCATCTATCTGACATTGCATCAATATTCTCCCTACTGTTTGAGTTTATTTCAAAACTGAATTTCACAGTGCAACTTTTAGGCCTCCCAGCATGTCAATAAGACGGCAATTAGAACATCCCGTGGGAACATGCACACACAGGGAATCACACAACAGATAAACTCTCTCTCTCTCTCCCCCGTGGGAACATGCACACACAGAGAATCACACAACAGATAAATTCTCTCTCTCTCTCTCTCTCTCTCACACACACACACACAGTGCGTGTGTTGTCTGTATGAGCATGCAGGTGCACCCATAGATGCATTTGTTTTGTGTATATAAGTCTCTGTGTGTGTGTGTGTGTGTGAGAGAGAGAGAGAGAGAGTGAGAGGGGGGGACGGAGGGGGGGACGGAGGTGAATTCTGACTGTAATGCATGTAAAATGCAATTACTGATGTCAATCAGACTTATCTCCAACTGCATTCCTCTGGTAAGGAACGAAGGCAGAGAGGGGGAAAAGGAAAAATTCTAGGGAGACATTAAGAGCTTGTTTGATCCTATTTATTTGGGAAATTTATAATGAGGAGGGAGGTAGAATGTGTATTGGAAATATAAAAATGTGTGAAATATGTGGTTGTAATTGAACAGTTGTCAAATCACATATCAAATCAGTGGTAGGTAAATTTATAAATTGGGAGAATAAAGGGATCAAACAAGCTCTAAAAGTGACATGAATTTAAGCTTTTTCTGCTTTTTTTTTTTTGTGCCCACTTATTTTTTTTTTTTTAATTTTTTATGTGACATGAATAAGTTTTTGTAGATTTGGCATGACTTTGTTGGATGATTAAAAAATATCCATTTGAACATCATCCAATAAAATTGTGCCACGTGAAAGTGTCACCTGTTCAGTTCACATTTTCATGTCTCCCTAAAATTTCTTTTGGGGGGGGGGGTGTCTCATGAACATGAAGGCAGGAGTCATGACTCATGAATGAAAATATACCTAAAAACAATGGAAAACCTGAAATAACTTACCACAACCTTATCTAAGCTGTACGATTGTTGACAAACAGCACCACTGCCTCATATCTGTTGAGTCGAACCAGAATACGAATAAACTGAGATTGATGGCACTTGGAGACAAGATTCAAACTGCCATTTACCTATGCAGATTTGGTCAGCTGCTAATAAAGTATTTAACACTAATGCTATCATGAAAATGGAATGACCAACAAGAGGAATTTATGAATATTCCAAATTTAAAATCAGACCTTCATGAGAATGTATTGTGTTAGTCATGTTGCAGCTAAAATGTGAAAAAAGCACCAGTACCAACGGTTGTTTGACGAAACATCTCTGAACTTGGATTGAGCCCATGAGAAGCCACCTAAAATACAGAAATATATCTTGAAGGTGCACAAAGAAAGGCCAAAACTCAGTTATTTCAATGTGTGTGTGTGTGCGTGTGCGCAAATAAAAGAGCCACCAAAACTATTTACCTAAACATATTCAGCTTGGTATTTTGGCTAGTGTCAGGACGCCAAAAAGGAAAAGAAAAAAGGATATGTACACACTCAAACACACACACACATGAAAGAGAAAAAGTTCCTTACTCATAATATTTAGTTCTGATGCATGCTCAGACATACTGGTTTGAAGGGAATGAAAGGAAAGCTGAAACACTTCAGGGGAATAAGTTTGCTTGACTTTGTTGTTCATCATTTGCACAAGTGCCTAAAGAAAATTAAAAGGTAGCAAAATTTATTTTTACCATATTAGCTAAAGCTGCATAACGCTCTTCATTCAGGAACAATGGCTTCCCTCTATGCATTTCAACATCCTGCAAAGAAATGTGGCAAAAGTAAAGAACACTTGCACACTATAGATGCATGCATTCATCAACTTATCCATGGAAAAGGAAACAGAGAACCACTTAACCATGAAGAAAAATTGGAAGACAGACGACTCATGACTCCATGGTGCAAATCCATGACTCGATGATGCAAATCAAACAAATGTTTTTGACCCAACCAAATGGAATCATATTGATGGAGATCTAGAAGAATAAATAATTAGAATTATAGTTTATTTAAATTTATTGTTATTTTCCAGTTGAGTTAAATTAGGGTTTATTGTTTATTTTTATTACTTGTGCTAGTGGCTTACTTGTGCTAGAAGTAGTTTTCTTAGAATTAGGTATATTTTGAACCCTATATATACAGGGCCTATCTCATTGTATGGATCACCTCTCTTTTATGAATAAATCTTAATTTCAACAATTGTCTTGAGTTTCAACAACTTGCAAGCTCTTGTGTTTGTTCCACATCACATATCCACTTAAAAACCACGGACATTTTCTCCACACACTAAAAAGTAATGCAGCCCACATGGAAATTTAATTATTTTAGCAGTTTTAAGTCTTATTGTTACGGGGATATGATGAGTGGTCAATCGCTCGCACTAGATATGCGGGACGGGTGTCTGCCTGCCTGGTTACGACACTTGGGGGGAAAAATTTGATCTTCCCCTTGATTAAGGTTTTGCTTATGGTACATTTTTTAATTAATATCTTATATTAGGTTTATATCATAATATTTTTAAGTTTCCTTGCAGAATAGGATCTTGTAGCATTTTATATATATAAGATGATCCGGTGTTCCTTAAGATGGGTTGTAATGTATCAAACACTTGAATATTTTTAATTATGTTTCCAAATTATTGGAATTCTTTAAGAATCGATTATGTTTGATATCTTATTTTTTGGCATTCATTGGTGATTAAAGTTCTTTATGAGTTCGGTGTTCTCAAGTTCCTCTAGACACTACTCTTCATCATCATGCAAGCTAGCTTAACAACAAAAAGGACACAGCAGACTTTGATATACCTGAATTGAAACACATTACTATGCCACTGCACCCCATTTATCAAATTCATTGAGGAATTCCAGAATATTTGATACAATAAAACCTTGATGAAATTCCATGCCACGTATTATCCATCACTTCAGTACAGAATTTTCTCAATTTTAGGAGATTTCTTTTCCTATTAAGAACATGAGGAGACAATCTAGGTATACAGAACAGAAGGCAGTTAACTGGAACAAGAGGCTCCTTTTCCATTAAAGGAGATATCAACTCAAGATATCCTTCAAAGACTCATGAATTAAATACTCACCATCCCCTTGAGTTTATCAAAAGAAGACCTTGGAATACCAGTTGGGTAATACCAAGAGGACTTTTAAGGCTTGAGCTTAGTCCTTGAAAATATAGATTTGATATTTAAGAGGGGTCATTTCCCTGTAAAAGAAACTACGCAATTCTGATTGCTAAGCCTAAGATGAATATTTAGAACGAGAGAACAATGATGCACAATCTTTACTTAGCTCTTTGTTTTGGACCTGAGAGGTTTCAACTCCTTGACTGATAACCTAGGAAATTAGCAACAATGCCTAAGATCAATAATTTGAAAGCATGTGACAAAGTTGTTCAACTGTCAATTACGTCAAGCTATTTTACTCTCAGTCACCAGAAAAGACACGCGTGATGATAGCTTAGCTTTCAATTATTTCTCAAAATTTTGGACTGGTAACTAACGTTATCTAGCTTAATTAGAGTAGTGCACAACCAAGTTCAAGTAAAGGATATTTCAGACTTCTAAGAACATGTGGAGCCTGCATCGAAGGACATACCAGAGGAGCAAACTTAATTACCCCAACGTGTGCTTAGTACCATACTACATTGATCAAGAATTCTGAACAAATACAAACTGCTGGAGCACAAACCAAGCGTTTTGAAGAACCAATTTACCTCTTCGCCAAATGCATCCAAGTAGGGTGAGGGCCAAAGTGTCTGACGTCCAGATCGTTGAAGCAAGATAGTAGTTCTCTGTACAAACATATTGTGAATGTTAATTACCATCTGCGAGAACTTGCAAACTCGCACACAAACACACAAAAGGGAAAGAAATGGAAAAAGAAAAAGACGACGCCTTGAGTGATAACATAATCAATAAATTAGACAACTAGCCCTCTACTATAGTACTGAAAAAGCAACACGTACCCTGATCAATAGGAAAACCCCAATACCCGAGCCACAGGTTATTCCATGAGTTTGACAAGCACTTTCCCTTAAAGAACAAATAAGAAGTATTGACCACATTTGGTAGAGTATAATATCTTACCCCAAGCAAAAGGAAAAGAAGCATGATATCCTTAAACAATAACATAAGTTGGGAACTAACCTGCAGCATCTCTTCCAGTTTGGAGAGCACAACTTACCACACAGCAAGCACAATGCAGGCTCCTCCGGAACAGCTCCGCATTTAGGGCAATGTCTTTTAATGTACCTGGTGTCAGATCTCCAACGTGATTGACAAAATTATAGACCAATGAAAGTGCAAAATGATGTATTACACATTATTTACAAGCTAACCTCTGTAAAAGATCCTGATTAAGACGAGGCAAAATCATCAAGCGAAGTGGGAATGCAGGCTTATATCTTAACGCACCCTGCAATTTATGAACTTTAGACCCCCCAGTTAAATGATGCAGCCATCTCAAAGCCACCCACCGTGATTTTTCATCATCAATAATAACACTAAGTGGGGGAATATTGAACATCTTCTCAAGTTTCTCCACCTCAGAGAGCTCAAAATTGTCGGTGTTCTCCATCTCATCATTGATCGTATATAGCTGTCCATCCAACTGATCAGCTCCAGCACTAAATGGCACTGTATTTGAATGGTTTATTAGTTTCCAAAGGAATCACATCTACGCAAATATGGAAAGCTCAGGCTGCGGATTTCATCCTCCGCATCATAAGAAGGATTTAGATCAGTTAAATCAAAATAGTTCTGGCCTTCTCCATGTTTGCCAATGTATTTGTAGATATCAGTGATCAAGCAATCATGGCTTCCAAAGTCGCAGATATTGTATCTCCACTTTTTACAGTTAGTAATAATAGCCTGTTGAACAATATGATATAATTAGGCCACTGGAGTAGCACATGTAATCAATATCCAGAAAATGGAAATGCTTCTCTACCTTAATTATATTAACAACATAAAAAGCATGGACAAGAGAGATGAAGAGATCGGAAGAGATAAGAAGGGCCATGGGAGACAGAAGAGTGTCCACATTAATGAAGAAAAAGCATCATGTAAGAGGACAGGTTCAGATGCGTATTTCCACAGTTTGATGTCTGGATATTGTATTTCTGCTTCAGCATTTTCCAAAATGTAAAGCATATTACCTGTGAATTATATTGCAAAACATATCTTTCACTTAGCACAAGCTCAAAAGTAGAGACAGCAAAGGCATAGAGGAAAAACTGTTTGAAGGAATTGCAGCTTCTACCATGTAAGTATGAAGGTTTGGCTCCTCCCAATCCCACCATGTCGATATTGCAATTATTTGTACATTAATATGGAAGTCATGTAACAGTGCAACCATTAAAAGTTACTGGGTGGCTGTAAGGAACAATGAATGACTTGATTTAAGAAATGGAGAGAACAAGAATTTGATGAGTATCTTAACTCTTCCGATCTCTACCAGAAAAGGAATATCAAAATACCTGGACAAACGTAAGGTGAATTATACTAAAGAATTAGACAAAACGAAGCTCTTTTACTAGTTGAACTTGGTGCCATTGCACCAATTTCCAAAATATATCTCCTGATATAATAGTCCGTTCAAAAGATCGGAAGAGTTAAAAACTAACCACATTGCCACTTCAATAATAATGTCGGCAAAAAGGAGTGTAACACTTGCTTACCTGGAATAATGAGAGGATTTGGCAAATAAGCAAATTTATAAAACGATCAACTGCTGTGTGTTGAAAAATTTTCAGCTGTAATATTCCCACAACCAAATCAAGAAAATTACAAGCTACAAGACTAGAAGAATAGATTATCAGGTTTCAGATCATCTTCCTACAATTTAAATCAACCTGTCTTTACTGATCACAAGAACTTCTACTCAGAAGTGCACATTATTTCAAAAGATTATGAACTACTGACAGCCTCTGGTTAGTTTTTTAAACTAAATCAACTTACTTACTGAGATCCTACCTCCTTGTTGCCATCTATAGTTGGGATGCTCATCTGGAGAAGTGCCAGAGCAGATGGATTCAGCAAAGAGCTGACTGCCTCTTAGTCTTAGAAGCACGCAAAGCGAGTTCTCTGTTCGCATGCTTTCTATGATCTTTAACAACAAGGATAATATAAAGCCATTGGATGAGTTAATTTCCTTGTATAGAGCACTAAGGCTATGATTTGCTCTGGATGAATTATTTCTAGATCGAGCAGCAATTTCAACTGACATGATGGAGCACTTCAGTATGTCCCATAAAACTATTTCATGGCTTATTCTACCAGATTCTAACATCTTATCCTTTCCCGGAAAGTGCATTCCAGATACTACACGGAGTAAAGGTTCAAGATCTGGCCTTATCCGCACATTTTGCTGCATAGGGAAAACTTTTCTAATTTTGTTACTTCTAGCAACATCAGCTGCGCTTTCCAAGATAGACAAAGCATCTTGAAGACGAAGTGAGCTGTTTTCTCTTTCAGATGATGTTGAAGGGCTACCAGTGTACATAGTGTGATCACTTGAAACAGCTGATGGTTGAGAAACCCTTCTCAGGCCTCCGGGGGATAAAGGCAGCACAGAGTTTGCAAGTCCACGGCACACAGGACAGATGAACTCCACCTGAAAAAAAGAGAGCATTATCAATATAATTTGTACCATTCAACCATGAAGAGTTCAAAACTACAAGCACCCATACCCGATCTGAATCCAAAATGTTCCCTCCACGCTAAATTCTTCTGCCATACCTGTGTATGAAGCGTGCAAACAATCATTGTTGTTAAATATCATGCCCATTATCTATTAATATTCTTTAAAGACCTTATTATTTAATCTGTATCAGCTCTTTCAAACTCAGAGTTTCCCAGACAGTTACAGGTATAGATCCTATGCATATCCAGAGATACAATGGAACCTGTAGGTGGTGTGCACCAATGATAATAGAAAGAAACATGGAAACAGAAACCAGATAGTGGAAATTAACTCAGTGGAACCTGTAGGTGGTGTGCACCAATGACGATATAAACCCGCAAACAAAGTAAAACATCAACTCTGTCATTGATCTTTCAGGAATTCAGTGGATGAATAGTAAAAGCACTTGACATGCAGAAACGAGAAAGTGGAAATTAATTCATCACACATTAATTAACATCTAGAATGCTCTTGACATTGATGCAGAGAAGGTAAAAGTATCTCCATTCTATTTTGTATGTGGCTCCTTCGACTCCTCAAGGTCATTAGTCACAGACTTAGAGAAATGAGATGAAATTTGAAGCAGATATCTAAAGATGCTTGCATACAATAGACAATAGACAACCAGACGCGTTATTTTATTTCAGCTGTTCAGGTTTCAAACTGTAGGGAAGAGTTCAAAAGGGGGATAACACAAAACAATGTTGCCGCCACGAGGACCAGCAAGAGGTCAACAAATATCGAATGGGTAAAAACATTCCATAGACACTTGGTCCACAGAAACAGACACTAAAGCTGAAAAGTAAAAGCAATAATTTAGTCAAACTTGAACCAATTTGTTATTTTGCTTATAACAAATCCAAATCTTCACCTCTTCACTAATTTGGATGATTGTTGCTTTTCAGATTATTGGTTTGATTCTATACAAATTATCATTGATTCTGAGAAACATAATCTAAGCGGCTGTTCAAAAACTATTTTTACTTGAAAGTAGAAATGGTTTTTATGGAAATGAATGGTGGAGATTTTTGTAGTACATGTGGGTTTTATGAATTATGTGACTGTGATTGCTTTGACTAGCTCTCTATTTTTAAATAAAAATGATTTGTGAACGGGTGCTAAAACTAATATTGTCTTATTTATCCCATTCTTTTAATGGAGTCCTTTTATAAGGAGGCCTCACCATTCCCTAAGAGATGATAAATAACGATCAAGACATTCTTGGTGCACAGCATGTCCACAGGAAGAGAGACAAATTCCATCACTGCTGGTGGGACCAAATCCAACATCATATTCAGGATGCAGAGCATTCTCTGGCTGTGCCTGATCAGGAGAATAAACGTTTTCGGGAGCTGAAGGATTCTCCAACATCTCTTTTGGAAGTGTTGCTATGTATTTCCCCAGCAACAGAGATTCAGCATTACCACTACTTTCCAGACTGCCTCCAGTTATTGAAAAATTTTCATCTTTGTTATGAGAATCCGAGTCCCATAAAGTTGCATGCCTTCTTCCCCTAATTCTCAAGTACATATGCTCTTCTAATGTCTCAAGGGAAAATACAGTTTTCTGCTTTGTATAGTTCGATATGTAAGGGAGTTGAACATTTTTTACGGAAGAGATACCGAGCCCTGATAAATTCTAGGAAAGCACTCACTTCCCTGGGTTGTCCCAACCCAGCAAAATCATTAACAGCCTTCTGGATCACGTCTACTAATTGAGAAGATGATGAGCCATCAGATATTCTGCTCCTCTGAGATGACTCATTGACAGAGGAAGTGCTATTAGAAACAGGCTCCTTCCCGGAGCAATGTTCCCAAGAAGGGGGACATCTCTCAACCAAACTCAAAAGCCTGGATTTCTGTATTTGAAGTAGAGATGAGAATCAGAACGATGTGCAAGACATGACAAAGGACTAATGCTACTTCTTCGAATTTACAGCATGACCTAATGAAATTATACTACCTCCGTAACAAAAAGATGGTCTTTTCCTTTTTCATCCGTCCCAAATATGGTCCAGTTTCCTTTTTTAAAAGTACTTGAAATATTAGTTCTCTTATATGCCCCTATGCCCCTATTTAATGTGCAAAGTTATTAAAAAAAAAAGAATTATCAAAGTGGAATAATTAATAAATGAACGGGTATAATAGACAAATGATGTTAAAATTTACTTTTTCAATACTGTTAAATGAACTTTTCTTAATCTATGTGAAAAAGGAAATAGGACCATCTTTTTGGGACGGAGATAGTAAAAGATAGGTGCCAGTAAGTGAGACAGCTAACTACCTGGAGAAGAACTAAAAATGACAAAGGACTTCTAGAGCTATGACCCCGACAAAGAGAGCAAATGACTTGAGCAGACTCTTCAGAATTGTTTCCAACACAAGAATCACATATGTCTTCTCCAGAATTAGTATCATCTATTTCATCATCCACATTGGAATTAATGCTTTCCAAGAACTTGCACTGTTGAGCTCTCATTTTCTCCTACACATCAGATAAGTAGATGCTATTACAAACTTCAGAAAAAGAAAAAATCACAATTCTTGCCAGATAGGATGATAACAAGCAATCAACACATATCAACTTCTAGCTGCCCAAATAGCCCAAGACAATAACACAGAACTTGAGCACCACCATGCGGTCAACCAACCAAATCAAAACCAAACAGCCCACATAAGCTTAACTTATGACAAATACAAGAATAATCAACAAATAGGTCTTCATTCTAAAGACATTGCAAAGTCAAATCATTTCAGATAAATCGGCATTTAGTTCTAGATGTCCCACTGAACGACAAGGGAGGGGGGAAACAGTAACTAATGCCTCACAAAAATTCAACATTTAATATCATCTTTTCGTAGATGTGTCACTCGATTGTATGAAGTGGTGAACAGAAGTTCATAAATCTGACCCAACGCAACTTGGAAAAACTTGGATTATCATCGTTATCATTGAAGAAATTTATCATACTATTGGAATTCGAATGACATAGTAAATAGCTGATTTATATTAAAGGGATAGTTAACTCCCCAGCATCTTGCTTTCATGTGTAATTTCACTGCGGCAAGAGATATTGCAAGACAGAGAGGTTGCTAATATAACAAAGTTCACTTATTCAGTTCTTAGAATCTGCCAAAGCATATATTTGACAGACATATGTGACGACTACATATGTGACGACCACCTGTTCTATCATCTACGTCTCAGAGGCAAAATAAAGGTTGAAACACCCATGCAAGATCAATCCATAACGTCTATTTATTAGCCAGTTAAACACAATTATTGGTTCTTTTGCCACAACTTAACCAGCAATATGATTTCAAAATTGAAGTCTAACCAATATAGCAGCTTGTCTTTCTCGAGCCTTCGCTTTGCTCTTTTCCTTGTCAGAAGCAGACTCCATCTCATTCATGTCAACCTTTCTGATGGACTGTGAATGTTGATTGACCAGTTCAGGTGCAAGTTTCTGCAATTTAATCATGCATTCAGGTTCAAACTCCGCAAACTTACTCAACAAATCTCCAATCAATGATGAGAGATTAAAATTGCCAGCTTCCATAATACTCTTTGCATTTTCTTTCTCGTGTCTCCTCATCAATAAGACAAGAAGTGAGATCATACTCTGATCACCGTAGTTATTTGTGCAGATAGCTTCACAGGCAAATGCCAGAATGGGAATTACATTTCCCTCACCACACAGATCACCAGATTTCCCATGTACTTGACAGACGTCAAGAGCTAGTGCAAGTAAATGCAGTGCAGTCAAAACGACATCATCAGAAGCACGTGATACAGCGTGTTTATCTGTGAAAACAGCATAAAACAGAACTGCGCGGATAGTTTGGAGGACCATACTGCATGTAGCTATTTGTGCTACTGTCCTGAGAGGGTAATAAATCTTTGCCCATTTAGGAAGTTGAGAGGTCAATGCAGAAGCTCTGAAAACACGGAAATATCTTTCCACAGACGCTTGTAAATCCCTAGAATTCAAGCGAGGATGATAGAGATCAAGCTCCTTCCAGTATGCAGACCGCAGCTTATACATCCCCTGTCATACAGAGGCGCATCTGGTAGGCTTATTCTAGATTGTTCTGTTCAACGATAAAAACAATTTTCCACAACAAAAAGTCAAACCTGAGTCATGCCAGATGGATTGGAATATTCTGCAACTGTATCCAGCATTTCCTGAAGTTCATTACTATTGGAAAGATCAAGAGAGAGAGATTTCACCAGTTGACTGCGAGTAGCATCTCCAACAGAAAGCTTGTATACCAACTCTCGCTGCAAACACTCGGTGGCAGTCAACCCACAAAACCTTCTCTCTTTCACTATTTGTATGAGAAGAGTAAGCATTTCAGCAACTAAAATAGGTTCATGCCTGAAAATTTAGAGTCAGCAATAATGTCATATAATGAAGGTTCGTGCTGAACTACTTGATCAAAGAGCTTAAAATGTTACAAAATGCGATATCATATGTATATAATCAAAACCTAGCCATCGAGAGGTATTATTTACCCCAAGGTTTTAGAAAGCATCAATTTCGAGAACATGGCAAGGAGATGTTTCGAACTTTTTGTGCTTTATCATTTTTTTGTTCTCTTAAAGTTCTATTCGTCCAGGCTTCACGCTTTGGCATGATTTTTTTTTACACTTTGTAGAACAGGATTTTCTTGTGTCAAAGTTTAACAAATCTCAAATTTCATTAAATGAGTGGTATACTAGGACGTCAACGGTATAAAATAATGGGAGAAGCTTCTATCTGTCATGAAGCAATAGATTCTTTTACCTAAGCTAATAAAACACATATGGTCAACACAATCCATCACCTAATCAATCAAACATTTCTTAATCCCAAATGCAATTTCGTTTATAGCCTAGTTTAACCTCAAGTAACCAAATTTCTATTAATTAATTACCCAGATTAGACCATGTAGAAAACAGGGGCAATACCAACACTGACCTCGTTCGTTTGCACTTCCTACTAAAGATGTGTTAGGGAAGTATTCAGTCGTTATGATGGTGCAGCAATCTAAGTCCACATGCTTTCATCAAAACAGTGTCACTACTTAGTACTTACATTAACCCTCTCCATCTCTAAAGAGATTCCTGGTGATCTTATATCCAGGTACAACATTGTGCAGTCCTTATTTGCTTCAATGTAAAGATGGATGGTCAAAAGTTGGCAGTTCTGATGCTAATATTTTGTATCTATTTGAAAATTATGTGAACTTCAATATAAGCGCCAATGAAATTCTTCACATTAAATTGTGCAAACGAGAAATAAGTTCGATGAAATGGTGTGCATGTGAAGAATCTGAGTTTCTATGTTCTGAACATCAAAATAGTATCTGGTAAGAGAAAAATAGCCCCAGAAACAATATGCTGTGCATGTGATGAAGCTGAATTTCTAAATTCTGCAGACCAAAATAGTTTCTGGTAAGAGAAAAATAGACAGACTTTTGATTGAAGAAATTAACCGTTCACTTTCTCGACGAGTAGCAAACAGTAATTGACTAGTTGTCTTCAGATTCTACATTATCATTACGCAGCTAATAGTAATATGCTTGAAGAACTTAAATCATTCATTTTCTAGCATATATTGAGGATATATGATTTGGCTTTCGGGAGAATTTTTTTAGAGAAAATTGATTTTTTGGGAGAATGTGTGGTTGAAGAGCAATGAAAAGTTGTAAATTTACATATAAGATTTTTTTAATGAATAAATGCATGGTTGAAAATGAATTTGGGTGAGAAGTGATTTTAAGATGATCAAACAAGCCAGTAAATATTTTTCTGACTCCATGTGACTGAAGACTTGTATGGAATTGATTCTAATTCTTTCCAACTTCATTCTCAATCACACATTTTTCAAAAATCATTCTTCACACATTTTAACCACACATTCTCCTAAAAAATTCACTTTTCAAAAAATCAATTTTCAAGAAATCAAAACTGTACATCCTCTGACTAAGCTCTGGTCACTTCTACCCTAAACCCTAAATTTGGATTTTTAAAGAAAATGCATATCAAAAATATATTGGTGTAGTTTATGAACATGGGATAAGATAATTACAGAAGAGTGATTTTCTAAAGTTAGATGTTACTCCCCATTTTCTAAAGTTAGATGTTACACCCCCCTCCATCAAAAAAAAAAAAACCCAGACACACACCAAAAAAAACCACCACAACAAAAATCCCAATTATATAGTCATGTTTACTTTTTCAGAAGGATCAAGAAAACTCACTAGAAAAGAAAATTCTTCAAATGATTTTTCCAATGTACATTCTTCAATGAAGATAATAGTTAGTACTAGACATATTAAATTACGTTTATTTTGGTAAAAAGACAAAAAGTAACCTCAAATTAGAAACATGACTATATATTTGAAACAACCCAAAAAGGAAAACAGGACTATATAGTTGGGACGGAGGGAGTACATTAATCAACAGGTCATCTGCATTTATCTTTTCAGCAATTAACTGTATGCCTGTGTCTTGGATTAAAATGAAAAATAAGCAAATTAACTCTCCAAAATAACAAAGAAACTTGCTCAAAGTTGTATTTGCTTAGGTTACACTGGTATTCAGCGTGTTCTTCATATGATATGGAGTACAGTAGCTGAGGTGAGATATCCCAAATCAACATGAATATGACATGATATACAGATAAGCTATCATGGAATTTTCCCCAAAAAAAAAAAAATAACAAAGGTGAGAATTTTTTATTTTTAATGTATAAAACCAACAGTGTGGCAATATTCCACTTCCAGAATAAAGGAAGATTTTGCTCTTTTTCTCTTTTCCCCTCCCTAAAATTGGATTTTTGATAGTGTTAGGCACTTGGGCTAATTGTAAAGGGCATAGGCTGTGTCATGCTCTGCCTAACAGTAAACAGAATTGACAGCGGAACAATGAGTAGGAGTGGGCATTTTAACCGAGAAAACCGGACCGACCGCCATAACCGACCGGACCGAACCAGAATCGCCGGTTCTGCCATGTTATTGGACCGGTTCGGTCGGTTTTCATGCTAAGAAAAGACTGTTCGGTTTGGATAGTGGTTTTTGTCCTAAAACCGGCCAGAACCGGAACCGAACCAAGAAGAAAACACACCGACCGTGAACCGCTAAGAAGTCGTCTGTGGCGCTGCGCAACTTGTCCCTGGCATTTTTCCTTGTAAAAACCGACAATGAGTTTGTGTTTTTCCTTGTAAAAAATCAAAATTTTGAAGTGCAAAAATCAAATCCTTTTCTAGTTTTCTTTTGATTTGAACACAAAAATTGTAGATCTACATAAAGGAGCAACAAACAAAGATGCATCCACACGCCCACAACACAAATCAAAAGAAACAAATGAAGCCCCAAATCATAAATGAAGAAGAAGACGAAGGAAAAGAAGCAGCAGCAGCATTAAAGCACAGATGAAGAATGAGATATTTCTCTGCCAAATCACAAATCATAGATGAAGAAGGCCCATGTTGGAAGAAGAAGCGTAGATGAAATCTCCCTCATCCTCTCGAGTCTTGGTTTCCTCATGGCCGCTCCTCTGTAAATTTTTAAAGGCCCATCGTCTAATTCATTTTACTGAAAGGGATATACTCATACACATGATTTAACATCCCCAAGGTCCCACATTGAATCTGAATGGAAGAGACGAGTTGAATTCTAAATATAAAAAGGCAGAGCAAGTGGACGTGTGTCAGGGAAAAGGTGAGTTGGCAAGCATTATTGTCAATTGGTCAAAGTTTGCCCTTTTTAAGTTACAAAGAGTATTTCTACATTATATATATACAAATTTTTGGGGCCTCAGAGGGGGGCCATTGAAAAAGTTTGAAACCGACGGTTCTCACCGAACCGACCAAACCAAAAGCAGTTCGGTCGGTGTCGGTCTAAATATTTTGATGACAGACTTGGTCGGTTCGGTGGCGGTTTGGTCTAAAAACCGAACCGCCCGAACCGATGCCCACTCCTAATGAGGAGCCCATTGATGCCAAAATAATAGTGCTCCTAGCTAATCTTATGTAAACCTGTTTCACATGAGCTCTTCCGATCTCATTCTTGATTGCCTTATATAAGATATTCCACTGTCATTCTTGATTTGTCATATATTCTAATATAATCAACTTTTTTACTCCTTCCAACTGTATCTTGATCATAAAATTATCAGTTACTATGTGGCGCTAGCATTTCCCTAATGTCTCTTCCACATCTACAATCAGGTTATTCGAATGTCCTAATACTTCTTTGGCAGATTCAAAAGCATCAAAGAATGAAAAGATATTAAGACCAGGATCCTTGATCCCTACACAAGCAAATCTAAGGTTTTCAAATTCTTTTTCCACACTTGGATCACCATTTTCACAGTTTTCCAGCTGCTAAAGACTGGATGATTCCCAAGTCGAACATCTTTTCCCTGTCCTGTCTCTTATGATCCTCCCTTCACAATAAAATTTACTCCAACTCCCCACCTGACTCTGTAATTTTATTTCCCTATTTATAGATATGCATGAGTCAACAAACTCATAGCGTAGGATCTGTTTTTCTTCTCCAAAGTCCCTTCAGCACTTAAGCACAAAGGTAGACAGTTGGTCCAACAATGAAGCACAGACAATGAAAACTCCATCACTGGAAACACATTTTCACCCATGAAAAAGCATTCTCTAGAAGTGAATGTCTCGGACCAACAAGGTCAAAGTGTTCATTTCATGAGAGGGGCTGCATGAAAGCATTCCTCAAAGATATAGAACATGTACTCACTAGACTGTTCAAGATTCAGGGACAAATAGTTCCTCAAAGGAAAAAAAATCACATACTCACTAGGACGTTCAAGATTCAGGGACAAATAGTTCGATAGCTGAAAGCGTTCTAAGATTCTCTTGACATAAAGATCAGGTGGAGCTAATGCAGCACAACACTGCATCAAGAAAAGATCAAGGTCTTGACTGAGTTCAGACCTGCGTCAACGAGCCAAAAGAAAAGAGATTAAAACACCACTCCATAAACATTAAACAGCATTGCAGCATCAACGAACCAAAAGAAAAGAGATTAAAACACCACTCCATAAACATTAAACAGCACTGCATGGATGTCAAAACTGAAGCAATGTAGTTTATTACTGAACAGAAACTTCTTCGATGGCACCATGTGACATACCAGCGAGCTGAATGATAAAAATCCACGGAAAAGATGGGATCATCCCCATTCCTGCGCCACATTCCAGCACGAACCTCTGCGCAAAACACCCTAATTCGTAGAGGATGCTCCATCAGAAACGCAGAGAATCCATAAGGTGGCAACATCCTAAAATATGGCCGAGGAAGTTCCCATGCGGACCTGATACTGGATCAGCACAACTAGTAGTTACCAGACATGATGGTACGGAGTCAGTATAATATTCTTTTAGTGCTGTTAGCAAGATCACGGAAAGTAATCGGTGTAAGGGAATATGTACTGAAATATCCTGTGAACTAACATCGTATATGATATCTGGCCAATCAGACAAACTGAGAGCTTCGAGGCCTTCTATCTCAACCGAACTTTCTCCTTCCAAAATATTGTCATCACAATCACCAAGACCAGCATCTAGTTCCATGGATCGGCTAAATTCCACACCAACACCAAGGTGTATAGTACTATTGTGTGGTGATGAACATTTTTTGCCAAGGCTTCCACTCGAATTTGTAAGTGTACCGTTAGATGAAAGAGCAGTAAATGATCTTGAATTGTACCTCTCTCTCCTAATCTTAGATATTCTGTTAAATGCAAAATAATCACTAACAGAGCTTTTCCATTTCCTTGGAGACGAAACAGTGAGAGGCCCCATCATGTTATCCACTCCCAACCAACTCTCAATAACCCTCAAGCATTCAAATGTCAACCATAAAGCTGATGATGGAACAGAAAAACTACTAGTACTTGACTCAGGAGATCTGGCAAGATGACTCAACATACTCTTCCCTGTTTTACTACTAACAGAGCTTTCACGTGATAACCTTCCAATTTTAGCAAGTCTTAGGATATCTTGGTCTTCTAATTCAGTTCTAGATGTACTGAATAAAGCTTGTTCATGGGTCTCCTGAACACTAGTCACTGAAAATGCCCCAGTCACTAAAAGAGAGAGAATATTTGCTAGTAACTCACCTAAGAAAAAAGGTAACTGCAAATTATCATCTTCTTCTTCTACATGACTGCCTGTTGCTCGCTTTTGAGGGCTCATCCCTTGCACAAAAGACAAAAGTTTCATCCATGTTCTTACTAGATCTCGTCGACCACGAAATAGATATTTGGTTACAAGAGAGTGACTCATGACAAACCGGATGTCCTCAACCACATGAAAAGTAACTTCGTACAAACTTACCCATTTAGAGGCCTGTAGAGAGAACAACATTAATCCTTGTTCAAGTAAAAATAATTGAAGCACAATCAAAGAATATTCCTGGAAGCATAAATCAATAAACATTTATTATACAGTCAAACTAATCATAGCCTGGCCAAGCTAAATAAATATGATGCAGTAATTTTGATAGTTGACATTCCAGCAAATAGCCTGAACTGAAAAACAATTAAACTTAATTGGTCAATACTTAAAAGCGTCCAGGAACAAGCAGAAATGAAAAATCTCATGAAACTTCACTTTCTCTGTGACTGTCACTCACATTAGTGTTTCCTACAGTAGAAATATGCTAAAATCTTTAAGCTTTCTGATCCTCAAGACAGAATATCAGCCATCCTTCAGACAGATCATAAATGGTAAGAGAACTCTCTAAAGTGTACTAAGGGTGTTTGATTCCGATTCTACTTTTCTCATTATAATCTTACCACCATTGATTTGACAGCTACTCAATTACAACCATACATTTCAAACTCAAATGAAATCTCCACCACTCATTTTACCTGATTATAACTTGTCATTATAAAGAGGCGTCATATAAATAAGTTTTCTCACAACTCTCTTGTGTTTTTATTTTATTTTTTCTTGTTTCAAGAAAAGAAAAAACTTCAGTCACCAGTCTGGTACCAAGGCAGAATTGCGCTCTTCAGCATGAAACTCGCGAGCTTACATGGGTAAGGTTATTCTTAGTGTACAAGCATGGATTTGGTCCAGAGAAATCTACAGTGCTTTACTGCAATAACACAGCTATCATTGAGATAGCAAGTAACTATGATATAGCAAATAACCTGGTACAATATAATCAAACCAAGCATGTAGAGACCTTGACTTTTGCTCCATACATCCGGATGATACGGTGACCCATGTTCTCGCTAGTGGATGGATCTTTTTTTTTTTTTTTTAATATCACTGTCCAATTTGGTGTGTAAATATCTATGCAATAAGATAGAACTCAATGAAGTAATAGAAAATATAATATCTTCTTCTTCTTCTTTTTTTTTTTTTTTTTACTTCAGTAGGGTTAAGCTTGTATATATGTGTGTTGATTGTGTTGGATAGAATTTGTTCTGCCATTCGATTCTCATTGCAATGCTTTCATCTGTAGCAGTAAATATGATGGTCTGCCACTACCTGAATAATAGAGTCAGAACTTCCGACCTCACAAATAAAAGGTAGATTGCTACACAGCCTAGAAAATGGTTAGGAAGTTTGTTTGTTTTTCTTGAAATAAGAAAGAACAAGATAAAACTTGAGTTTGTAAGAAACTTTAATTGAATTGTATTGATTTGTGATTGAATGATTAATTTTAGAAATAAGCATGGCGTTCTTCCGTAGACAAAATAATCACCTAACCCAAGTTGAATCAGAAAATAAAGATATCTCCTAAAAGGAAGTGAAAACGAATATCAAAGAAAAAAGAAGAAAAATAACCCTGATATAACTAGAAATCCTATCAACTAAATAATTATCAAACAAATAACTATCAAAATCCTAATACAAGTAGCAAAAATAAAGCTCTATTTGGATTGTCCTACATCAGAAAAGGACCAGTACAACAAAAGGTCTCAGAACACTTGAACATGTGCAAATGAGGATAAATGTTGTAAACATACCTAGCAATGCCAGTTAAGGAAGATATAAATGATCCATTCGATTTTTGACAGAAATTTGAAATATGTTGTTCTATTTAGCACTTGTTTGAAACTCACTATTACACCAAATTATCGAAAAATTATAATTTCTACCCATAATTTGATTTGGCAACTAATCAATTATAACGACACATTTCAAACCTTTTTAAATTTCCAGATCGGAAGAGTCTACCTCTCTCCTCATTGTAATTTCCCCAAAATTTGCACAAATAATGAGAATTAATCACCCATTTAACTCTGACATGGTAGTTAATAGTCCTAATACTTTATGTCTCAAGGAAAAAAACAATAGCTTCTTTAATCAGGAAGTGCATGCATTACAAAGGCAATTAGCAAGAACAGAACAAAACAGGGAAGAAAAGTTTGCACTACCTGCAGCCTTCCATTTTCTCCTGCACAAGAAACGAATATATTTCCTAAACATTCAAACAGCACTGACAGCAGATTCATATCCTCCGCAAGGAGCCGAGTTAGAGAAGGTACTGTGAAAATTTGCACAGAGAATGTTGATAGCAGAGGATATTTTTTGAAGATAGTGTCACTGCACTCTTTTATTGCTGCATTTACGATGGTTGGGTAATAGCCTAAAAACACTTTCGCAAATTCATATTTGAATGTAGGTTCACCAAGCAATTTCAGTAGTAGTACATGGAGTTTCCTAGTGACATCATTATTAACAAACCTCTCAGCCCGCAACAGGACCTCCAACAAGCCAACTGAAGAGTATACTCTTCCAGAAATAAAATTAAGTAAACTTTCACTGTGTTTACAGAAGGACAACAGCATCTCCACCACTGCTGACGTCAACTCATGTGAAGTTTTTTGGATATCAGTAACATAATCAGATGCTCTAGGACTTTCCTTAGATGTAATTCCAGCTAACTCCAGCTCTTGTTTCCAGTGACCTAGTAAATAATCCAGAACAGGCCCCAAAGACACAGCAAACTCCTCTGGAAGTGGTTGTATCTGCTCTGCACCTTTGTGTTTTGAACAAAAACCTTCCCGTTTCCATGCAGTAATATCTCCACAATCGCAGCACCCACCAGATGTATATATAATGTAGTAATCATGTTCCTTATGGTTTCCATGCTCAAAACAGGGAACACAAATTGCACATGTTGGATCTTGCTCGCATGTCCGGCAGCGGTACGCGATATCTTTGCTTCCCCAAACAGCTCCACAAACACCACTCTCGCTGCATCTCATTTTAGTCAGGTGGTCCAGAGCCATGTTTGGTTCACCTTCAAACATCAACCACAGCAACCAGTTCATGCTTTCATCGAATATATCTTTACCAACTTCTTTTGTGTAGCCACCACAAGGTTCGGAAGAAGCCTCCGTTGCATCCTCTTGAGTAGGTAAGATAGCATTGACAAACTCTGCTATAAGAGATTTATTACACTTTGCATAAGCAATCAGATCCGCCGGACCTTGGCTTAGATACTCCTCAGGTACTCCAAGTCGTGAAAGCCTCTGATATACATAAGAGAAGAAGCATTTAAGTATTGTTACCAAGAAATGGTAAAGCAATCTACATCCATAACAAAGAGCAAGTTACATTTGCATTTCGTATTTCACATTCACTCAAGCAACGAGGGAAACTAAGGGCTTATCGACTTTAGTTTGTTTGATAAGAGTTTTCTAAAAAGTCATTTTTGAAAGCATGTGTAGGACAGAAGTATAAAGAGATTACACAGACATGTGAAACATATGTGATTGGAAATGAAGATTGACTTTGTTGATAAGCAAAATTTACGCGGGTGTAACTTCCAATGAATATATTGGTTACAGAGAAACTTCCAGAAAATGCTAGTAGTTTTGTTTCAGGGATATTTCCAACTCTTTGAGAACTATCGTGATTAAGAAACAAATTTATGATCTTTTCTTCTTAAATGAAATTCAGAAACTTCGACCAAACTTTTTATCAAAATACTTGACAATTTTGATTACAGATTTCACTATGCTACTTTTTTGTGAACTAAAATCATCTCCAGTGGGGTGTGCACTGTAGAATTTTCTCGCATGTCATCGTAAAAAGTTTATGCGGGAAGGAGAGAAATGGAGGATGTCTAGCACATATCCAGATGTTGAGGGTGTGCCAGACAGTGTCTATTCATTTATAGCTTGTTCTTTGAAAATTTTAAAATTAAAAGTTGATTAACAAATCAAACTTCAATAACGACATATTCTTCATAAAATATTATTTTTCGCATTTCCCTCTAATCACTCTCTACATCACCACCCCGCATTATCCCAAAGATCTACTTTCAGAAAATCACTTCTAAAAAGGGCTCCAAAGAACACTTTTTTTATATTCTTCTCCCTCATTTTCAAAGAAAAACCTATAACAATGAGCTACACGTCCTACTGACTCCTCCAAACCACGAAACCATTGGAGACATTTCTTTCATTCTTCTATTCTTTTTCACACGTGTATGTGATGCAATCCGTGGGATATGCTCTCAGAGTTAACGCAATTCAACTAGAAATTAACTAACTGAACTGATGAAATCATGAAAGTATGGGTTGAATTAAACAACTTATTCAGAATCAAATGTTGACTTGTCACCAAAAGAAAAAAGAAACCTTTTAACATTTATAATGTTTTCTTGGATTCCAATCCGTGTACTACTCGTGAAAAGTAAGCGTTCTCATTTATCTTTTCGTGCTTCAGTTTGAATGCAACTTAACCAATAATTAATTCTGGGAATAATTAATTCTGGGAACTTACTCATAGTTTAGAAGATTGAAAAGCTCCAAAATAATTATTTAGAGGTTAAAAAAAATCGACTAATTCAACGCTTGAACCATACATTACGCATGATTATTTGGTCCTGTTCAATTCCGATACCTGAAGAATGCGACGGCGGTGAGATTTGATGCTGGAAGTCGGCGACGAAACAGCCTCCATCGGGAAAATCGGATGAATCTAGTCGATCAATTACACTTGAATTAACAGAACCACTTCCAGTCCCCCGCGTTGAAACTCAACGCTTAACCTATATATACATACTTGAAAATTAAAATGAGAGAGCATTAGAGTTTATTATATACTACAAAACTCTATAACATTAATCACCCTTAAAACAAACTTATACACCCTGTCTGTCGGCGAGGGCGTCTCTGCTTGCGCCTCCCATGTGGAATTGTTCTTAAAGTAAAATATAAATAGGGCTAATTTCACAAATCATCTCCAATCTTTTAGTTTAGTCTCGATTTCGTCTCCAATTTTTATTTTATCACCCTACAGCTCTCAACCTTTGATAAATATACACAAATTGTCTTTTTTTACAATATTTCACTAAAATTTTAACAAAAGAATAATTATACCCTCCTTAAACCTTTTAAATTTTTTAAAAAAAAGTTTGAAAATAATAAAAAACTTAAAAACCACCCCCAGCCCCCGCCCCCGCCCCCGGGAATGGTGGGGTGGGAATGGTTTTTAAATTTTTTATTATTTTCAAACTTTTTTTAAAAAAATTTAAAAGGTTTAAGGGGGTATAATCGTCCTTTTGTTAAAATTTTGGTGGAATAGTGTAAAAAAGACGATTTGTGCATATTTATTAAAAGTTGGGGTTGTGGGGTGACAAAACAAAGATTGAAGATGAAATCAAAACTAAACTAAAAGGTTGAAAACGATTTGTGAAATTAACCTATATAAATATTTGCGGTAAGGAATCAAATATATTATATTTTTTCTTTTTTTGTCATGTATATATGGGTGTATAATTGTCTGCTTAGCTTTCTTTTTTTTTTTTTGGGAGCTTTGATGTCAGTCAAAAGTCAAACTTTTGAACTAATTTTGATGAAAACATCTCGAAAGTTTTGTTAACTTTTGATAGGTTTTTTAATACTACTCACCAATCACATGTTCTTCACAAAAACAAACTTTAGTACTTTTTAATATTTTTTTTATATTTTCACTACATAATCTTTCAAAAAATTAACTTTCAATAAATCTACTTTACATAAAATTCTCGTGAACATATTGAAAATATAAATTTACTAGTATTCCGTTATACGGTGAGTTACAACTACAATAATAGAAGGGAGGAGGAGGAGAAGATTACTATAGAGAAGAAAGAGGGGAATGGGAAAATCAAGAAACAAAAGAGAGGCACACACTAGCACATGTATATGTGTGTTTGTTAGATTAGTGGAGAAGAAAGCCTTGCTTACAGCCAATAAGAAATTGTTTTATAAAGCACAGTCCGACAATGTCAATTCTGCAACCTGTGCCGTCTGAGATGAAATTAAAAAAAAAAAAAAAAAAAGCACTCAAGAACAATGGCAACCTCAGTAATGGGAAATTTTTTTCCCAACTGGGGCTAATTAACAAGCCAAACAAATTCAAATGTTTACTTACTTCAAATGTATCAATTTTAGTTACATCATCATAAGCTCATCAATAATAAATCGTGTGCACAAATTAAAACATAAGTTAGAGACAAACAAGATATAATCATATAAGTTAAGAAAACTTGAATAAGATAAGATGATGGTAAGGTTGCAAGCGTATATAATCATTTAAATAATGAGAAAAAAAAATAAGCCATTGTAACTTGTAAATAAATAACATAATCATTGTTGGGTTTACATAAAAAAAAAAAAAAAAAAAAAAATAGTCGTTGTTTCTAACTGTTGGAGTAGTATTTCGATTAGAAGATAATTATAAATTCCTAGTCCTTATTTACTCAATTTTTGTGTAATTATTACTAAATCCATGGATATGAAGTTGAGTTGTTCTACAAAATCAATAGTGATTTCTTGCAATTTATAATTGTATTGGTTCCTTAACAGAAAATAGCATTGCTTCTTTAGAATTTCACATATAAGGTGTTCTGAAAACATTGAAATCTTGTTAGTTCCATTTTGATGTAGCTACGGACCCTCACAGTAATTTAGATGTTTGCATGTATCCTCCCCGACGTTAGAAGTTCGGGGATCCTATTGTCATAAGCTTCAAAAGTTAGGAACTTCAAGTGCTATTTCTACTTTGCTCGAATTGATTGGAGAAATTGTAGGTTGGTTTGCCAACCTCTCCAAAATGTATCAACAAGGTTTTTTAGTCCGGTAGTTATTGTTGTTTTATTTATTTATTTATTTTTGGTGTAAAAGTGGTTGAAATAGTTCTTATCTCACATTATACATTCAAGAATATATCACCATGCCACATTTGGGCTATCTTATAATTGGAATATTCATATGAATTATTTAATAATCCCTTACTACGTGTGCGTATGCGATGTTTTGTAATAAAATCTTTGAGAGGTTTTTTAACACTATTCCTAACCAAACAAGGTCTCATAATTTATGCTTTTTGCTAGCAAATTATCATCATCCGCATAATACACAACCAGAAATAATCCGTTTGGCAACCATTTATAATAGTTGTTTTATAAATGAATTTAAAATTTAAATTTTATATAGTTATCGTCACTAATTATGTTATGTGAAGTTAATAATTAAAATAATATAAAAGCTTATATTACACCAAATATGTGACTTAATAGTGTGTCGTCATGCGTTTAAAATTTAAAATTTAAATTGATTGATAAATAGAGTTCAATGAAACACATAGAACTCCAAATTTAAAGTTAGACTTTTAATCATATAATGTCAACTTGTCAATACCAAATAAGTTGACATTATATAATTATTAAAAGTTTAATTCCAAACTCAGAATCCTACCTACATCTTTAAAAAATTACAATTTGAAGTGGCATCCAAACTAGTACCCCGCATGAGCGCCGCCGACGGAAAGTCAGAAAAACGTAGGGCTATCAATTCCAAAGTCTATTATTTTACACGAACTTCAAGCTCATACGTTTGGCCAAACATGCATGTTTGAAATTAATCGGATTACAACATACTCAAAAACGTACCCACATGAATCGTACTATAAATGCCTGTCCCACCGTCGGCCGTCACTTTCGACTTCAACCAACAGCTTTAATATTGTCTGGTCATCCTCCAACCTCCATTCTACTATAGCGTTGAAATTTTAAGGGAATTTCCAGTCGTTTACAATTGAAATGGCTGAGTCGAATAAAAGCACTGTTCTTGTAACCGGAGCTGGTGGCCGAACTGGTAAAAACCCAGGGAAATGAATTTTACTTTATCTTTTCTTACAGTTTCTACGTGTTATCTATTCTGTTTCTCTTTACGATTGTAGAATTTCGTGCGTGTTTTATGTACGTGGTTTTGGCCCTATATGGAAATTTAAGTGTGTTCTTCTTTGTATGGAGGAGATGATGGATTTTCTTAATTGGGATTTATGGAAATTATGGTTTGTGTGAATTTTGTTGGAGTGGGGAAGGGGTGGGTGGGTGCGTCTCTGTTTCAACTTCAAGTGAATATCTACAACTTCTGGACATTGAGGAATCTTTAGTAAGTTTGCAGATTCACAAAATTTCACATAACAGTGAAAATTTGTGATCTTATTATTATTATTTTTTATTTTTATTTTTATTTTTTTTACAACAGGTACATTCACAAGAGCCTTTAAGACTAGCAGGGACCTTAGTGCTGCTGGCTATTCGATTTTTTTGCTCCTAAAGATAGGCATACAACTTTGTATGGAGTTGTGTTGAGAGGATATTTTCCTTATTAAACTGATTAACATATTTATTCAAAATTAATCAATTCATGATCAACATTGATAAGAACAGTTGGTGCTGTGTCTGCTGTCATTCGGTTCCCAATAAGTCGTAAGTGAATATTTCAGTGACATTTCTAGGTATCTGATTTGGGTGGTGACTGGTGATGGTGGATTCACTTTAGTCGGATTCCTGAGAATTGGGGGCTTCATTGTTGAATTATGAACTCAGTAATTTGTAATAGAACTTAATGGTTAATAAGGATTTTGAATGTCGTTTGCAAAGTTCCAAGGCTGAATTTCAATGCTATGAGTTACTAGAACTTAGATAGTCCCTGATTCCACATCCTTGGCTCATTAGCAGCTCCAACCTTTATTCAACGAACAAGCTTCTCTTTTTGGTTGAACAAGCTTCTCTTTTTGGTTAGCTTTGACAATATTGCTCCTATTTAATTAGTGAAAACCATGTGTGATTCTGGGCATACAGGAGATAGCCATCCAGGAAAAAAGTGGATAGGCTCACATAAGTTTCCAGATAAGAAACGAGTGGAGAGAAACTGCTAATTACCTTGAGGTATATGGTCAGAGGCTCCCAATTAATAACTATATTAGATGCTTGTATCTTGGCCTAAATTGCGCAAAATTGGACCTGCGTGGTTTTGAGCAAGAGGCAAGAGCATATAAGCTTAGGTTTGTTAAGTAGAAGCTGGTCCAGACTTATTTTGAGATCTTTTCTTATATGATGTCTGTTGTCGGCAGTGGATTGATTTGCCTTTACACGTATGTAGCAATCCAAGTGATAGGACCATGAAAATCTTGTAATTGGTTTCTTTGATATATATACCGGTTTGTGTGTTCATGTATTTGATCTTTACCTGTTATTGGCCTAAGAAGAACCTGCTGGAATCTTTTGAATATGAATCACATATTCAAAAATGGGCCATTTATCCATTACCTCAATACTAACGGAAATCTACTGTTTAATCAGCCTGTTACTGTGTTAGACTTTGCATTTGTACAATGCTATTTATAAATGAGATTATCTCCTCACGGCTACACTATGCTATTATCCTCTGCTAACAGGCTTTTGAGTCACTATTGCAGGCCAAATTGCTTATAAGAAACTGAAGGAGAGATCAGACCAGTACATTACTAAAGGGCTGGTAAGAACACAGGAGAGCAAGGAAAAAATTGGTGGAGCAGATGATGTTTACGTTGGGGATATAAGGGAGGCTGAGAATGTTGTTCCAGCAATCCAAGGGGTTGATGCTCTCGTTATTCTCACAAGTGCAGTTCCCAAGATGAAACCAGGGTTCGACCCAGCGAAAGGTGGACGCCCTGAATTCTGTTTCGATGAAGGAGCATATCCTGAACAGGTATCACTTTTATAGCCTAGAGCATGTTTGGCTAAGTGTAAAAAAGTTTCTTATTTTAATTTCTACCATTAAGTCAAAATATATACTAAAGATTTTTATCTTGAAGGCAACTCTTACCTTAAAGGCTTAACCTACTATAAAACCTTACTGCTGAAATAAATGATCTGTTTTTAAACTTGCACCTTTACTTTAAAAGGAAATTACTTTGCTTAGCCAAACATGCTCCTACTAGAGTTTTTGTGTTTGCTTCGCTTATTGCTTCAACTTACTGATCTTAAATATACATTTCTAGGTTGATTGGATTGGGCAAAAGAACCAAATAGATGCCGGTGAGACAATATTGATTTTTCGGTTTCTAAAAAATTCCTTAACTGTACTAATGAAATATTTACATGCGTCCAACAGCAAAAACTGCTGGAGTGAAGCACATTGTGTTGGTTGGATCAATGGGAGGAACTAATCCAAACCACCCTCTGAACAGCCTTGGAAATGGGAACATATTGGTTAGTACTCTTTTGCCCAGGTTTCCTTTTGCTTTTATTGCCTTTTTACATGTACTACTTCTATGTTCTCACAACTTTGATATTGCATCCCGGCATTTTGAATTTTCTTGTGTCCATTTTCTCCTAAAGGGGGATAAGAGGAATCTACTAATATTTCATAGGATATCTTTTTGTGTCAACATATCGCCACTATACCTGAAATTCTAGCAGAAGTTGCCGTTTTTCGTATGTTCGAATTAAACCACGAGAGATGTTTTATTCAGTCACTAAATCAGCCAGAGCACAAAAATAATGAGGACACAGTGTCTGCGTCTTCCGAACATATCTTTTAGTACCAGCATGCCAGAAACTGAAATGGAAGATAATGAGGTGTATGTTTTTGAACAAAAAGTATAGATTTAAGACCAGCTGAACTTGTGTCACATTTACTAGGCTAGTGTCTGTATTTTCTTATATCGTATATTACCTGCTTTCTGAACTTTCATGGGAAAAAAAAAACCTTTTGTCTACAGATTTGGAAGAGAAAGGCAGAACAATATTTGGCTGACTCTGGAATTCCTTACACCATTATTAGGTATGTCATTTATTTATACTCAAAAGCAGTACCATTATTAACAACTGCGTGGTAATCTAATGATGATTCATATTGCAACTTGTTTATTAGATAACCTCAAAAATTGGTCTTTGATTTTCATTGGAAGATTTCTTTACCTACATTCTGTTAAGCAATGGCAGGGAATGATGAGTTCATCTAAATTCATCTAAAACTTGTCTTAAAACAGTAGATACTTACATTGTACTTGATGGAACTTGCTAACGACAATTCAAATATTCAATAACTTTTTCTTACTACATTCTTGAGTTGGTAATGAACTTTCATTTCTTTGGTCAATGTAGAGCTGGAGGGTTGCAGGATAAAGAAGGGGGTGTAAGGGAGCTACTTGTTGGAAAGGACGATGAACTTCATCAGACAGCAACAAGGCTTATTCCCAGAGCTGATGTAGCAGAAGTCTGCATTCAGGTAATTAGTTATAGAACTTTAGGTTATGAATCGAATCCATCTATTTTAGAGAGCAATGACAACGAGAAAACAACCTCAACGGATGCAGTGGACCTTCTTAGTCATTGGTTTTGAAGTATTTGAAATAACACGATGTTGCAAACAGGCACTTAACTTTGAGGAAGCAAAATTCAAAGCATTCGACTTGGCCTCAAAACCCGAAGGAACTGGCACTCCTTCCAAGGACTTCAAGGGTCTGTTTTCCCAGATCACTACACGATTCTGACCAAGAAAAATGTCAACTATCACTTTGTGGAGTTGAAATAAGTTGTACTTATCCATACCGAACATTCAGTCACGAGGAGCAAAACTAGGACTATCTGAACTCTAAGCATATGATTCTGCTGAAATAAAAACCAGCTTTTCCTGTTAACGCTGTTACATGAAGGTGCTTATTATAAGGACAACATTCAGTTAGTTTGTAAACTATTAAAGTAATGTAATCTCTATTGAACTTTTGGTACAATATCATTGTCTATGGCATCAATTAATAATGTGTAATTTGATCATATTTTCATTTGGTATTCTGGTGAGAATATTCAATTGTAGGACAAAATAAAACTAATAAATGTGAAATATTTATGACTAAAAATGTTTTCCTGAATGTTGTATAGAATATCAGCAATAACATCAATAATGTACCATTTAGCAGCACATATGAAAATTAATATTGTCGTGACTGAACTTTTTTTGTTTAGGCTGAAAATTATTATGCTTTCTTCTAATTTCTGATATGTCGAAGGTTTTGCTGGCCTTGAGTAATCCTTTTCCTTATGCCCATTAGTTTCCTACTTTAGTGTCAGTCTCTTAATCTTAATTAGAAATCTAACACAACTTGTTACAGGGCAACCATCTAGACAAGAGCCAATACACTAAGCAAAATGCAGATTTCGCACGAGTGACTTTGTCACAAAAATGCTATTTGTTGGAACTAACCAAATTGTTCTTCAGCAAAAAAGCGGCTGAACCTTTCTAAATTTCAAGAGATCTAACTAAATTTTGAAGGGCCATAACTCCTTCGTTTTATGTCCGAATTGTTTGATCTTTATATCGTTGGAAAGCTCATGAAAAGATATATCTAACTGTACCAATTATGCAACATTTAGATTATCATACAGAATACGATGAGCATGCAAAATTTCAATTTTCTCAACTAGGGTTTGCATTTTCTTCCAATATATACAAATCGAAATGAAATGAAACTTTCCAGATCTGATCCAGATCATCATACTGAAGTTTCATAAATGTTGGACGTGTATTTCATGGGATGCCGTTATTTTCACATTAAGGCTTGGAATTACAAATATATGGATGAAGGTGTCTTGTACACACACACACACATTTGCAAAAAAAAAAAAACAATTCACTCTCGCTTCCATACCAATGTAATGATAAACACGTGATTATTTGGTTGGAAAGCCAAATTTACTTGATTTTCCAAGATCAGAGCTTTAGACCAAGATCGAATTACAATAAGTTAAAATGAAAATATGAAATTTCCGCAACAAGTGTCTAATAGAAGACGTACCTTCTTATCGAGACAATTTGTCGTAAGACTCTTTTATTTTCATATATACTAAACAAAATAGTAGTAAAAGTTTAAATAGCAAATTAACAATAACTTATAAAAAATATATATTTAATTTGCCCATTTTTATCCACTTTATTATAAATAATTAACAATAATTTTTTTTCTCGAAATAATAATTATGAAACAATTCAACTGCAAAATATAAATCTTCAAATGTGATGTCAATAAATACGGTGAAAAAAAAAATTCATTTATATTAAAGGTATAAATCTAAAGTCCTATACTGCAAACTCATATTATTGCTTCTTCCAATATCCTTACGAATAAAAAGAAAAATTTTCCCCTAAGATTACCTTTAAGAATTTTCGGAAATTTCAAATAAAATATGATCGATCACTTGTATTATACATATAATATAAACAGAAGAAGGCGTAGCTTCCAAAGAAAGAAGGTGTGGATTGGATTCAGGGATAATAACAGAAGTTGAATGCAGCATTGCTTGCTAAAACTATTAATTTGGGGAATTGATGATAAGAAAGATACTATTTCAATCTCTTGGGTCAACCATGTATATCTAAGAAGTGAATCCCCATAAGGGTAGACACCAAGTAAAGGGGATTACTAAAAAAGAATATTCTCCATTCAAATTTCAAATGCAATTTTGCTATTGTGAAGGATCCACACTTAATGTTGTCCGTATGCTTTCTAATTAGATGGACAACGGGTTCCGATATTTGAATATCTAAGGCATATGAATTTTTTTTTTGCCCGAAAAGGACACAAAAGGTTTTGGCCAATGATGTTTGGAGCTCCTAGAACACTTCGAAACATGCATTTCTCCTTCAGTTTCGTGCAAAATCACGCTTGCTTACTAAAGATAGATTGTGTTAGGTATTTGCTACCTAATAAACTCGGGGCAATTATGGTAGTCGGGTCGAAATTAAATCCATAGGCAGAAGCCAATGTATGGAATTGTTAATTGCACATTGTGTTGCCCCAAATGAGTCACCGAAAACAATAACGGACCTAATATGGTATACTTATTCTTGGAATAACTTTTGTGTTACTCGAATAAGTGAGACCAAACAACCATTTACTCCTTTTATTTGGTAAATTGCGTTTCACATTTTCTTCCTCTCTTTAGACAGATTGTTATTGACTGCCTTGGTGGATGATTGGGTGATTGATTATATTCCTTATTTCATGACTCTTGATTTTCTTATAAAGGCTAGTTCTTTTCTAATTCATAGCATCACCGAGCCTTTTTCTGCCTTTTGCATTAAATTGAATAAAGCTTCAGCCGTTTTCTTGTGTGAGAATGTCGAAGTGTTTGGGGTCGGGATTTTGGGGTTGTTTGTGCTTGGTTCGATTCAAGGGGTGTCTTCGGTTGGTGACTATTTGGCACTGATAATCTGAGCCCTAATCATCAGATTCCACTACCACATCTCACCATTGAAGACCCATATTCAATTTTTATGTTTTCTTCATTATTCTTCAATTTCTTTGTACTCTTGAAATTAATTTCTTGTATTTTAATTTCTTGTAAGGTGTAAATTTTACAACAATTGGTATTAGGGCCTTATGCTAGGTCTTGGGAGCAATAAATCAAATGAGTTGGCCGGAAAGACGAAGAAGACAATTGGAAATTCAAGAACCTAAACCTGCAACTGCCTTTTTAACCCACTTCCTGTGGTAATTTCGACGATCTAAATACACCGGAAGGAAGAGCGGGTCGTGGGCTTTCCAAGGCGAAGGACGTGAATCAGGCAGTGGTATAGTAGAGGTCTGACAGTCATGTGCCAGAACTGCAGTATCCTCTTGTCGTAAGCTTTCTATTGGTACTAGGTTATTCATTTTTGGAGATATGTGCAGTGACCAAATTCATAGATAGATTCGAGTGCGCGGGAGGTATTTTGGCCATTGTGTGGGATGGTCATTAGGCTTGTGGACTATTGTGGCTTGATAGTCATTGCTTGTGGTAGACATTTTTAAGGTTAATCTGATATTATTTATTGATTATGCTTTTGAAATTGCAATTTGACATTATTTCTGTAGTTTTTTGTTGCTACTAGTGTATTTGAGGTCCCATTCTGACGACATACATATAGCACCTTATGGCACCATACAACCATGTGACATGCATCGGGGCACGCCATATGATTCTCATGTAACGCGTCTCGATGCACGTCACATGGCTGTATAGTGTCATAAGGTGTTATATATATGGCACTAGATCAATTTCAAGTATATTTGTGTTGTGTTGCTATCTAAATTATTTACCGTTGGTTTTGGCCGGTCTTGAGCTTTCCCTTGACCTGAGAACATGATTCTCACGGAATCCTGAGAGATAAGAGTTCTTAGCGGGTTTTTTCTTGTTTTATATTATGTGTTTAAGTGGTTATTTTGTGTTGACTATTAATTGTTATTGTGCTATTTGAAATGTCAACTCATTTTGCACTTGTCCCTCTTAACGATAAAAATGAAATTTCTATATGGCAACAGAAAATGAAAGGAATTTTGGTGCAACAAAAAAATTTCAAAAGTTATTGATAATTCTTTTGCCGCCAATGTTAGTGAGGATAAAATAAAAGAAATCGATGAGATTGCCGATTCTTCTATCATCTTACATTTATTTGATTATGTTTTGCGAAAGATTGGAAAGCATAAATCAACTGAAAATCTTTGGAAGGATTTAGAAAAATTGTACCTTGAAAAATCCATTCCGGAATAAAATTTTCCTCCTTGAAAATTTCTTTTGTTTCAAAATTAATCCCTCCAAAGATTTAGATGATAGCCTTGATATTTTTAATAAACTTGTTCAAGATATTGTGAATTGTGATGAAATCATATCAGATGAATAAAAGGCTATCATCTTGTTAAATGTTATTCATGATGTGTATAAAGATGTCAAGAATGCTATAAAATATGATAGGGATACTCTTTTTTCTGATATTGTGATTGGAATCTTTAAAAAACAAAGAAAGGGAAATAAAACTTCAAAGAAATGGAAGAATGAATGGCGATGTGCATATGGTAAGGGATGGAAAGTGGAAAAGTCAGAATAACTATGATTCTGATGATGAAGATAGAAAAATGGCAAAGAGTAATCCGCGAAAGGTAAGACTTGCTACTGTTATAGAAAGAAAAGACACTTTAGAAGAAAGTGTCTTGATTTAAAGGTGAAATGTAAGGAGAATGTAAAAACTGAAGCTAATGTTGTTATTGCCTTGTCGAATGATGATTCGAGCGAGACATACTATGATAATGTGTATTAGCTATTTTTACTTTCCCAATTTTATATGCTTCTAAAGTTTTGTTTTAATGCATGTATGATTATGTTGCATTTGTTTTATTGGATATATGCATTTTGTTAATCACATAGCATTGATGGCTAATTAAAGATAGTTTGGAGTGATCTTTTTTTCTTATCTGCAAAAACCTGGCAGGGTAGGAAGCTCTTGTGTTAGCTCTGATTATCTCATTGGGTGGAGGTTTTGTGTGCTTCTTTGAGCGAGATGAGAGATGAGAAACATATATAACATAATCTTTAGCTTTTGAACTTTTGTATTTTGTATGTAGATTTATTAGGTATCAAGTAGAGGTTGTTAGGCATTTGCTACCTAATAAACCCGAGGCAATGATGGTAAAGCCAGGTCGAAATTAAATCCATAGGCGAAAGCCAATATATGGAATTGTTAAATGCCAAATATCTCGCCACAAATGAGTTACTGGAAACAATAACAGACCTAATCTTGGAGTAACTTTTGTGTTACTCGAATAAGTGAGACCAAACGACCCTTTACTCATTTTATTTGGTAAATTGGGATTCACGTTTTCTTTGTCACTTTATGCAGATTTTTATTGACTACTTTGGTGGATGGTTGGGTGATTGATTACATTCTTTTTTGTATGATTCTTGATTTTCTTATAAAGGCTAGTTCTTTTCTAATTCATAGTACTGCCGAGCCTTTTTTCTGCCTTTTGTATAAAATTGAAGAAAGCTTCAGTCGTTTCCTTGTGTACGAACGTCAAAGTGTTTGGCGTATGGATTTTAGGACTATTTGTGGTCCAATTCAAGGGGGGTCCTCGGTTGGCAACTATTTGGCTCTGATAATCTGAGCCCTGATCATCAAATTCCACCACCACGGCTCACCATTGAAGACCCATATTCAATTTTTATGTTTTCTTCATTATTCTTCAATTTCTTTGTACACTTGAAATTAATTTCTTGTATTTTGATTTCTTGCGAGGTGTAAAATTTACAACAGATTGTGCTTATTGGATATCAAAAGAACTTGATCTATATGTGGCCACACTGTTAAGACACTATAGCATTTATTCTTTTCATGTGAGATGAGCTTAATCATTTGAGAACAAATTACAGGCTAGTTGAATGTCACCCAATGAATGTCCACTATGACTAGTCCTTTAAAGTGGATCAGAAAGCCCGAGGTACATCTTGGCAAAGCAAGGTAAAGAAAGTAGCACTATTTATTACTGGAATGCACAAATAATAAGCAAAATTTTGAAGATCTCTAAAGATGCTACCATCATCCATAGGATTAATTATAATACATGTATAAAGTTATATTCACCTTGTACCCTAATATTGTGGTTCATTATGAGTCTTTAGCTGTGGGTTTGTAATGTTTATTTGATATTCATTTGTTATTTGTGATTTTTTCATGTATGTATGTCCAAAGTACTTACTCTTGTTTATCAATATACCAGGATATATTGACGTATTAGTTAAGGATAATTGGTACTTTAGCTTATTAGTGTTGTATTGTATTATTCCTCATTATAAATAAGTGTCAATTGTAATTGTATTGATAATGTGTTGAATTAAATGAACCCCATTTAGTTTGACATACTTTACTTTTAAGAAGACCATAAATTTGCCAAGACTTAAGTGGTTTTGATGACATCCTAATTGGTTTCACAATTTCTTAGTTAGGGGACCCCTTCTTCTACAATTCTTTCATAATAATATAAAAAAGGTATAACCTAAACCTCCGATTTTTTTTTTTTTTTTTGGAGAAATATCTCAACTTGAAAATCTAAATTCGAGATACAATTTTATTGATTAGTGTAGAACATGTACAAAGAAGTGATGGGGGTTTATATACCTTACCTCCAAAATCAATATACTTATTAAGAGCAATGCAATGCACGGATTCTAATCAGTGGCGTAGCCAACTTAGGCTTGGTGCGGTAGACGGACCGCACTGGACCTTGGAGTGGCCCAGTAAAAAATTGGGCTGGACCGCACTGAAAATTTAGGCAAGGTCCAGCCCATATAAAAAAAAATTTGGTTATCCTTCATTGGCCCAAATAATGAAGTGAAGAATGAAGATGGAAGCCTGAAACCATAAGTCCATAACCTCTGTTGGCCCATTTGTTGGAGCCTTGAAGGTCCAGAATCATACCTGAATCTATCCGTTGCTGTCTTGCTGAACTAGATTCAACTCCAAGTCTCCAAAGTCCATCGACCTCGTCGCCTCGAAGTTCTCTCTCGGCTGGGCTCCCTCTGTTTCTCCAACTGTAGCAGCTCCCAGCCGTTGAGTCACTGTCGGCCAGTCGCGGTCGCCAGTCCTAGTGATACTTGCTAAGTTGCTATGATAGATGTTAGTTGTTACTAATTTTTATATGGATATGGGAATTGGTAAATTGTATTACTGATTTATTTTAAAGCCTTAATTTTTAGTTTAGGCTTCAATTTAGTAAAAGCCTAATAAGTAAAGCTCTAAAACTAATTTGGAAACTGATTTATACTTCAATTTAGTGAAGCCCTAATATATGAAACCCTAAGTTTTAGTATATGCTTTAACTTGAAATTTGGCTTTTTGGTTTGATATTAGAGATTTTAAGTAGTAAGACGATTATTTATGTTTGAAATTATATTTTGGGTTTATGCTTGGAATTATATTCAAGTCCTATTTCTTGTTGGAATTTTTAGATTATGGAGAGATGTTTTAGAAAAAGAACTCTTGAATAAAATATTGTTGTAGAAAGCACAAAAAGAGTTTTAGAGAGCTCAAATAGAGTTGATCATAGCGCAAACAATGCTTTGGGGACCACAAATAGAGTTGAGGATCGTTCAAACATGGTTGGGAAAAGCTCAAGTATGCTTGAGGAATTTTATTGCAACATTTTTTATTTTCTATTTTTTAAAATTTTTGCCCGACAACCACCCCCCAAAACGAAATTTTTTTTTACCGCACTCAACTAAAATCCTGGCTACGCCTATGATTCTAATATCACCAAGGATGATACATGACATAGAAAAGAATCAACATTTCAACATAGTATACTAACTGTAGAGTATACAAGGCAAGCAGACCCGGCAAAATCTTGAATTCGTGTGGTGCTTAAACTCACCCTTACCATGAGTCTGATATCCCACTGAGGCAAAAGAAAATCAGCAACATCCTAAATATCTTTGATAATTTGAACATTAGGATTAGCCGAATCTTCTCTAAATCTAAGCGGCAAGTTTTATGCATACAGAATGTTTTTTTACTTCAAATTTAAGATTTGCCAAATATTTTTCCCTTTAATAATTTCGCTTTCTTGCAACCAAAAAAAAAAAAGCCATGCATCAAAATAGAAACATGTCTTATTTATTTTTTGTGCTTAAGTGAAATCAGCTAAATTTGAGGGAAATTTATAGAATTATTATAATCTGACGATCCTATGAAAAAGGCAATTCTATACACGTAGGATAATGCTATGATCCAGAGCGCGATCATAATGGCCGAAAATATGGATGCTTAATTCATGGAGAAGCTTATAGTTTATACTATAAGTTACATAGATGACATATATTCAAAACGTGATCCTTGCAAGTATAAGAATTATCATTGCCTTTAAATTAGTTAAAAACGAAATCAGTGTAATTTATTTTTATTTCTACCCATTTTTTGCAAGGCACTCAAACGTTACGCACTCGCACAGTAATCAAATAATCAATTCTAGCCCCTTTTAGATTCCGGTGCGAGAGTTAGCATATATGTCAAGATAATGTTTGTAATAATAATAAAAACAAGGTAAAGAGAGATTAGTCCATTAATTTTAGAATATAAAAGGTTCAAGCTTTCTTTACGCCCAATCCATGTCAAACTCCATTACATGAGGTTAATTAGTAGGTAGTTACTATTTATGATCGAAGATAACGGTCACCCCAGGAGTGCGCGTTCCCAATATTCGTATCAATGATCGTTTGGTATAATGACCGTTCATAATATCTTCGTTTATATATATACATATATATATATATGATCACGGTACGTCATATGTATGATCGTTCGTTCAATCACTACATTAATGTTAGAATATAAAAGGTTCAAGCCTTTCTTTATGCCTAAGCGATGTCAAACTCCACTACGTGTGGTTAATTAGTGGGTAGTTACTATTTATGATCGAAGATAACCGTCACACCAGGAGTACTCGTTCAAAAAGATTTGATCGAGTATTCATATCAATGATCGTTTGGTATAATGACCGTTCATAATAACTTCGTTTATATATATGATTATCGTATGTCATATGTATGATCGTTTGTTCAATCACTCATAATGATTTTTCGTTAATATCATTTGGTATCACTTTGTAACTAATTATAATCACTCGAAATTATTATTATATATCAAAGTGAGGTGATTGTTGGGTCACGCACAAGATAGTAAAACATTGGACAATATATTCCAAAATCACGAGTCAACAAATGCTGGCCATAAACACATATATCGTCAATTATTAGAGATAGGTACAATCAAGCATAAAGTCGTAAACATAAAACACGTGGTCTATTATTATTATGATGATCATCATCATCATCAAAACAAATAGAGTAAAGACTTAATCCGCATTAAAAAAAAAAAAAGAAAAGTTGAGCTATTTGAATAAAATCACATTTAATTCTAATAAAATTAACATATAGTACAATTTTATTTTTCAACACATCACATCACTTTTACATCAACACTAATAACTTATACCACATGTCAATTTTATCATTTTTTTTTGTCCATACTTTTATCCATTTAGAATTATTAAAAAAAAAAAAAAGAACCATTTTTTCTTGTTAGCCACGTTTGAAAACCACATTAGGAGTCATATTATATGAAGTGCTAATGTATATAGTTTACCTAACTTCCTTAAGAAATCATTTACTTTTGATCAATGACCAAGCATAGCATTTGAAAAATATCGATAGCTTGTATGGTGTGACAACAATTATTCCAGCCTTTTTTTTTTTTCTGGTTAGTCTCAATGACTAGCCTCACTAAAGAAAATTACAAATAAAATTTTGGTACTCTAGGAATACCATACTCCAGTCTCATGTACCAATCAACAACCTGCATATGGATTTAGAGTCTCAATTTATTGTTAAAATGAGATTTGATCCAAATCTTATATGTTAGTTGTTTATTGGTCTTAAGTACCCTATTTAAAGTCCTCTTAGAGTACCTAAATTGTTTTCCGAAAGCTTCAATTACAACGTAGCATATATTTTCTACACTAACAAGTAAATATATAAAAGAAAAATGAAAAAAAAAACTGAATGAAACGATTCTCTTGATATTTTTCTTAAATAAATGACAGTTTGTCTGGCAGTTTGTAATTTTATCTGGTGTATAATATATATGTATATTAAATGACAGTTTGTCTGACACAATTATAATACAATTGCTTAAAATGTCATACCACACCGATTATCACTTTTAATAATAAAATTGTTATAAATGTAATAGTGAATAATTGAACACGTGACATACATGTTAAGAGTAACATGCTTTTAAACTATTGTACTAATTCTTTTATTTGTTAACAATTTTCATTTATATATTACTATTCTCGCGTGTTTTCACTCAAAGAAAATATTATTATTAGCCGCAATATATATTTAAAGGCTAATTATATTGACACTACTTTTTTTATTAATCTCGCCAATTTTTCAAATATACTAAAATAGTCAAAATTAAAATGATATAAATAATCATCTCATTCTTAAAAATTATAAATGTTTCTCTCCTCTTATCTTATTCCTCATACGTGTTCCAGAAAAACTCTAATCAATCTATTTTAATTTTTATAATAAAAAACTATAATGATCGAAAATAAAAATTTCCTTTATTTTGTATAAAAATAAATTGTCACCAGCTATTACCTAATTAATAAGTCAGTTTTTCTACAAGTACTTCTTAAGTTATTTTGTTTGCAGTATCTCTAAACTCATAAACATACGAAAATTAGATTTATGAAATAAATAAAAAATCAATTTAATTAATGTTATAATTTAATGCTAAAAGTAGAATTGACAAAATACATTCCATAATCTGGTTGGATTCCTGAATAAATATGAATGTGAATATTTTTCTTTCTTTTTTATTTGAATATTAATTAACTTCCTCTAATATTGACTAGCACATTTAAGAAGAAGAATATAATTTTGTATTGTTATCTACAAAAGTCACACTTTGGTTTTGGCCCGTGGTTAGGGAATAAATAAATTGTAGTGTAAAAAATATTTATCCATTCTATTATTATCTAATTAAAATCTTTATAGCCAAATTGTCTTGCATTATATTTAATACTTCTTTAACTAACATATTTTCCTCCCTTATCTTTTTATATAGAAATACTCAAATTCTTTTTCTTAATTAGAACTTAGTTCTACCTAAAATTACTCACATTCTAAAATCCACAACACAGTCTTGGATTTTTTTATAATTATAATATAATTATTACACATATAATGATTGTCATTATAAAATCATGCTATTTTTTTAAGGATTATATTTGTTATTTGCTAGATTAAAATCATAATGTGGTGTCATGGGTATTTGTACAAAATAAACGAAGTATCACCCAATTAAAAATGTATGTGATGAAAGGAGATATTATCCAGTTAAAATGTTATGTCGGGAGGGTACCTTTTTATAGGTATGAAAATTTTTATGTGAATGAGTATCGAGTGAATACGGCTATGGACATACCCGATATGTATTATTAAACTGTTAACTAATAATATTAAATAAGTTACATGATACAAATATAAAATATAATAAATCATTAATCGAGTATATAAACGGATAACTATTAATATTTTTGTTTATACATAATGCAAATAATTTATTTTTTCCCCATAGATGTGAAGCATGTAAAATATCTAGTGAATTCATATTATTATTTCATTTGATTTAATTATTATTGTAACCATTCATTATTTTTTGCAATTTATGTAATGAGTTTTTATTAATATGAAATATTGGGAATTTACTTCCCTGTGCAACGTGCGGGTGGAATACTAATAGATTTTTAATCATTCTTGAATTCATACATCAATATTTTAATTTGACGAAAATAACAATGAATTTTAGTGAAAACTTTGTGAACAAATTGACATGAAATCCACAAGAAGAAAAGGAACAACACAAAAGAATTACTACCTCTATCCCAATTATTTGGTTTTATTTTTCTTTTTAGGATACCATACATATATGATCCCCTTTTATAGTAAAAAGTCTAACTTGCATATATGTATAAATTTATCTCTATTTAATACTTTAATTATAACTATCAATCTTGAATTTTACTCATAAAAATGGTACGTCAGGAGAGTACTTTCTTATGAGTATGAAAATTTTTATCTAGACGGGTATTGAGCAAATATATGTATATACATACCCGGTACGTATTATTAGATTGTTAACTAATAATATTAAATAAGTTAGGTGATTTAAAGTAAAATATAGTAAAACGTTAATCAAATACCTAAGCAGGTAACTATTAATATATTATTAATAAAATATTAATTTAATGTGTCAAATACTAAATGAAAACTATATATTTATTGATTTTGTTATGCAAATCCGATGGCACGTACCTGTTCAATATTTTATTATTTATTATTATTGATTTTTTTGAATTAATCTTTCCGTACAACACAGGAATGAGAGGCTAGACTCATAGTCGTAATAGTTGATTGTGATATTATTATTTGACTGTTAATTATTACAACTTTATATAGGTTAGATGTGTGAACTTGCACGACGTATTTGGAGGAAACTAGAATTATCGATTCAAGTATTTTATTACAAATATCGATCCCATGGTGATTTGTAATTCACGCATCAATTTGTAATTTTATAAAATACAACCGGTATATTGTACTTTATTTATGATATGATGTCCACACTCATACGTCAATTTTAATATAAATATACACTATAACTCTACTCGTACATTGCATAAGTGAAAAAATCTTGTAAATATTTTAAAAAAAACACATGCAATTATGCGGTCGTTTGAATTCAAAAGAACTTTGAACATTACTATCTTCTTCTCTTCTAATCTTACGTCAAATTTTACCAAATAACTGTGTACCAGTGGAAAGTATAAACAAGAGGAACCAAAAATATATGTCTCTAGTTTGGTTGCAAATTTTTATTTTAGTGTTGTAAAACTACTACTTGTCACAAAATACACAAATAAAAATGACTTTTATTAAAAGGAAATAAAAACCTAATCAAAATAAATAGAGTTGTGCTCTCTTATCCTTTTTTTTTTTTTGGATCAGGAGTTGTGCTTTTTTTTTTTAAAGTACAATTACAATTCGCATTATAAGACTACAAGTACGTATAGATATATATCCTTCTGAAACACAGTGCACAGAAATCAACAATACAAACCTCTAATACAACGCACAGAAATCAACAATACAAACCCCTATGCAGGAGACTATAAGAAATCAATACAAACTATATCCCTACATGGAGGGAATCGAACCTGAGACCATTACGTCAGCGCTCTAACCAAATGGGCTAAGGCCTCATTGGCGGAGTTATGCTTTCTTTTAATAAAGAAGAATTTTGCTATTCATACATAAAGATGTACAAACGTGACAGAAACGTTTCACATCTTTTTCTTGTCTTAAAAACGGGAAAGAAGTAAAATAGTAGTAGAAAAGAAGCGACGTTGCAAGAAGAAAGTAAAGGAACAGGTTTGCGTTCATTACTTGATACGGAAAATCCACGCAAATCAACAAACCATGGATTCACACACCGATTAATCTGTTGACCTAACCCTCTCCCTTAAGGCAACCAACTCCCATCCCCACCTAAATTCAGCCCACCACGTTCCCTTTTTCTTTGAAGAAATTCTACTCCCCCTACATTCTCTTTGCAACTCTGTTTTCGGTTCTTTCCAGATGGCCGGAAAAGAAGACTCACCGCCGGAAGTTCACATACGAGTCCATTCCCGGAGAGGGACTAATATGATCCACCCCGTGGCCGTGGAGGCGGAAACACCACCTGTCGCCGCAGCAAGTCCTAATGCTGTTGTTCCCAGTTATAGAGAAGTAAAGCATTTCAAGAAATGGGTGCCCTGGTTGATACCTTTTTTTGTTGTTGTCAATATAGTGATGTTTGGGATAACTATGTATGTTAATAATTGTCCCAATAATTCTGATTCTTGCGTTGCTCGGTTTCTCGGGAGATTCTCCTTTCAGCCCTTCAAAGAAAACCCTCTCCTTGGCCCTTCTTCTTCTGCGTAAGTCTCTCTCTTCTTTATGCCCTTTTTGAGTTCTTTTTTTTTTTTTCCTGTTGTTTTTGAAGTTGCAAATTATCTGCTTTGGAATTTGGAAAGATATGGGCTTTCTTGTACGTGAGCCTTTATTTTTTAGATGCTGTTCAAGCGGACATTGCGAACTTAATTTCTGTTTGAGAGAAGAAATCGGATTGAGAATATGTAGAACTTTAATCTTATTTTACCAAGCAAACTTAATGAAATTTCTTAATAAGACTGGTATTTTGCCAAACTGAATAATACTGATGAGTAGCATTTAGCAAGACAATGAGCTAGATTTGAAATGGTGACACCGACACGAGTCTCGGGTAGTTGTTGGGTGGAGAATGTAAAGTCGGTTGCCACAGTTTTGGTTAAGCTGAGTGACCATTAATGTATCATTTTACCCAGTAATTGTTTTGGATCATGTTTGTATATCTTGCTGGCTTATAGATTTAGTTGGTGGAAAGGGTGAAGTTACCAACGCTGATATCATGAATCCAGCATGTTTTTGTTGGTTTAGATGAATAGTTCATAAATAGGGAATCTAATGTTCAAATAGAGAGTTAACTATACTTTACACCTTAAAGCATCAAAATATTACAAGAGAAACTATGTGATTGGAAGTGTAGACATCCACATTACTTGCAGATATAGACAGAAAATTTTATTTGTTCTGGAAACTGATAACACAAGGAGAAAATTTGGTACATTAATTATTATACATACTATAGTAGGGCTAGTAACCAACCTCTAGGGACTATTAGATTTTCATGTAAGCTCCTGTGCAATATCATTTTTTCTGATAACATTAATATATATTCTGTATTCCTGACTTACTATTGTTGGATCAACAAATGATCGGTAAAATTCTTGTTATTTCATTTTTTAAGTGTTGAATAATAATTCAATGACATTTTTCAACAGATGAAAGATTTAGGCTCCCCATTTCTTCCCTTTTTTATTCAATAAAATTTCCATGCCTTAAATAATGAGCATATGTATTGTTCTGTCTGTTTTATATGCAAGTGGACCACTTGTTTGTGTTTATGTTCATGTATATTGCTTCCCTTTAGCTACCTGAGCCACTTTTTTTGATGTTCTGATTGCGTTGCATTGAAGTGCATCCTTTTATGAGGTTAATGAAGTAAAGCTGGTCCTTTTTCCTGCCAAATATTAGATGATTTTATATTTTTGCAAGAATTTTTGCTAGATTTAGTTATAATGAGAAATGCTTCTGAAATGCCATTTACGTCCTCTCTTTAGGTTAGAGAAGATGGGTGCTTTAGATGTGACTAAAGTGGTCCGCAAACATGAAGGATGGCGCCTTATCACTTGTATGTGGTTACATGGTGGAGTTTTTCATTTGCTAGCCAACATGTTGAGCCTGATAGTTATTGGCATCCGGCTTGAGCAAGAATTTGGGTTTGGTATGTAACATGCTGGCGAACATGTCATGCACATTGTTTTTAACTACATATCTATATGATATTGTATTGTTTTAACTAGAAAAAAATTCTATTGAATTTCAAATAGTGCATAACTGCATTTATGTCCATCAATCTGAAGATCAGTTCTGTTATGATGGATCAATACCCATCTACATGGTGGTTTCATAGAAATGCCAGCTGGAATTTTTGCATTGCATGTGGGCTTTCATGAGCTTGCTCTTAGCTTAATCCTAGTTATACCTATTCTCGGGTGTTGTGCCAAATTTTCTGAGAATTATACACGACGCTCTTCCGATCTCTTGATTTGACAATACTCAATTACAACTACATGTTTCAAATCTCTTTAAATCTCCATCACTCATTTTACCTCTTCCTTCATTATAATTTCCCAATAATTTTCCCCAAGATACAAAAATCCTTTTAGCCATATTGTTTGTTGAATTGAGACACTAAGACTTCCATTCTATTTACGGTAGCTGACATCATAATAGTGTAATGTAAATCTATTAACTTGTTGTTTTAGCATTGTTGATGGTCTCATTACAAGGAAGTTCACAAAGGAGCATGATGAAAAGAATTGTCAACGGTCAACTTGTTAATGTTTTGATTAAAGCTAACATTAGTTTATCAGTGACCAGTAGTTTGTTGACAATCGGCAACTTCTTACACGACGCTCTTCCGATCTTTTTTTGGAACTTGAAGTCCATATCAACAAGATACATATGTCATGGTATGAATGAGTATAACTGTATTAATTCGTTCATATTGTAGGATTCACGTGAACACTTTGGGTCCCTTCAAACTATAGGAAGTAATATTTGACTGTCATTTGTATGGAAAAGTTGCAAAACACCTTTGCTAGGTTTTCGTACAACTTTCCATTTGTGGTGTGGTTTTTGTCTTTTTTGCTCTCCATGTTGGTTCCAGATTCCCAGGTGAATATATGAAGAAATCCTACCCCTTTGCCTGTGTTCTATTTCTTAGATACAACTGTATGCAAGCCAGATAGGTAAACCTCTCTACAGGATGAACCTGCCCACCTCACTCTTCAGTCATTGCCCCAGCCATCGATGAAACCAACACCTATTTCTGCTATCTCCAGTTGCACTCGATTGCTTTGTCTAACCGCCTAAGTTATCGACCCAATGTATAACCTTATCTGCCGACTGCTGTTCAGTTGAAGATGTCAGGGCCATGCCTCTCTGCTCCATGTCTCATTCATTACTCTAACAACTACCATTTTGCACCTCTCTCTATGTATTGGCTAATGGAATCTAAGTTTGATGTCTACACCGGAGAAAAAGCTGAAATCTAATGAAAATTAGGGGTGGCAATTGTTTGGGTTATTACATAATTGTATAACTTGATGCCCTTTTTAAATCCTTTTTTTTTTTTTTTTCCATTTGATATTTTAAATTTTGTGTTGGATAGGAGAAAGGATGATAACATTGTCACATTCAAATATATTATTGTCCTTGAGAGAAATGGTTTAGGAGATTAGGTTTGATTATGACTCATGAAAGGGGACATGTAGAGGATAGAAAGCGTAAGATTAATTCAAGTTGGATGAAATGGAGAAGTATTTCAATATTACAACAAATGCTTTGTAGTTAGTAGATAATAAGATTTTCTTTTTTCTTTTTTTTTTTTTTTTTTGGCGGTGGGGGTGGGGGGTTTGCATGGGGAGGAGTACAATTTGGGGATTGTAGCAGTGGGGATGGTGACTCGAACTCAAATCAAAATCTGATAAGGAGGTATCTTTACCACACGACAAACCCTCTTGCCTCTTAGTAGATACCAAGTTAAATATTAAGTTCCACATAATGATTATTAAACTAGCCATACTTTTATGCTATTGATTTTGGGCTGTTAACGTGAGAAATATTCATCAGATATTCAGACGAATGAAGCATAAAATATGGTGTACTATAAATTTGTGATTGTACTTAAATAGAGGGAATAAATAATAGATGTGGATGTAGAGAGGTAGCACCCTTCGAGGAATTTTAAGGGAAGTATTAACTTAGATGGATAGCGCTGACTGTTAATGTTTCATAAACGTCAAGAAATTTCTGCTGAACAAAATTGACATAGCATTAGCAGAACATGTTAGAAGGGGACATGGCCTGAAATTGACACAATCAAATATTATAGTAAAAATATTTAATTTTCTTAAACCCTATTGTACATGCAAGGAAAAACGATTTGCATAGTCGATGGCAAATGTTGCATTAATCAGGATAGATGTTTTACCTCATGTCTGGAACATTTGTCATAAAAAAAATGGAGCCAAAGTTCATTTTAAGTGAGTCTTAGTTCCTTTTTGTCTTATCGGTTTCATTGGGTTAAAACTTAGAAACCATGTACTTGGTCCATTGGTTTAAATAGTTGTCGCGCAGGCAGGTGATTCATTGGTATAAGCAGTGATTGCACTAGGAATCATTTTCTGGTCTAGCGCCAGGGGTTCATTAATCACTATTTGGGTGGAATATGGTATGGGGTGCATAGTTTGTTGGCTGTAGGTTTAAATAGAGAGTGAATTGGAGGGATGCATTTTCAGGGAACTAGGATGTTTGTATTTTGGCATCTCCTTATTTTCACCTTTGATATGCAAGTGTGTGGGCATCTGAATTTGAGCAGTACATGAATGGATGTATGGTAAAAGAAGTAACTTTTCTTACCCATCTGATTTTCCTCTTTCTGGAATTTATATGGTAGTAGCATTCTTTTCTCTTGGCCTTTCAGATAAGAAGAAAGTGAAGGCTGAATAGTTCTAATATCATGATGCATAGAGATCAGGTTTCTTACCGTTATTGCCTTGTTCTTGTGTAGTACGTATTGGATTGCTTTACATGATCTCTGGGCTTGGGGGGAGTTTGTTATCTGCTCTTTTTATTCAGTCCAATATTTCTGTTGGTGCTTCTGGTGCACTTTTTGGATTACTTGGGGGAATGCTTTCGGAGCTGATAACCAATTGGACTATGTATGCTAACAAGGTATGCATCTAATATCTAATGGATATGCCTTTTATGAAGTAAGGAAGCACACTATTGATACCAACTTTTTGAAGCTTTAACAACTGCCTTCCAATTCTGCTCTTCAGGTGGCAGCTTTAGTGACTCTTGTAATAATTATTGCTATTAATCTGGCCGTTGGAATCCTTCCACATGTGGACAACTTCGCTCATATTGGAGGATTTTTATCCGGTTTTCTTCTTGGTTTTGTGTTTCTAATCCGTCCCCAGTTCGGTTGGGTCAACCAGAGATATGCTTATACTGGATATTCTTCTACATCAGCTAAACCTAAATTTAAGGCGTACCAGTGTGTCCTGTGGATTTTATCATTGATCCTTCTCATTGTTGGGTAAGCTAAGTTCTGATCTACCAATTCATCAATATCATTTGGGAGATCTTCTGCTCGTTCACTTTTCACATTTTTCCTCTGGTTTGGATGGGGGGAATGATGGAACCATAAGGTATATGCACAAACAAATTTCACGTTGATTTCCTTTCTGGATCTGACAAATGATATCTGGGATCTGCTCATATAGCTTGTTCTTAGCCATGAGACAATCATCTAATGGAGACTACTGATGTAGAAGTACATAGGTGTAAAATACCATATCCAACCCTACATTAAGATGAGATAAAAAAATACAAAGAAAACTAATTACACCCTGTATCCCATATATATATATATATATAGGCTTGTTTGAGTTTTCACAATGACTAAGAATAGTATTGGAAAGAAACATTTTGTAATTATGTTCCTAATCTACCCAGTAAAAGTTAAAATTGGTAGTTATTAGTTAGAGTTAGATAGGGGTAAATTGGTAAAGTAATGTAAATTAGACTTCTCAATAAAGAAAAAAAAAGCCTGTATACTGGGGATGGAGGGATTATTAGTTCAGCCTTTACGCTAATGTTTTAAGTTGAATGTTACAAATTGACATGTAAATGAATAAAATTTTCAATTCATGTGCTAAATGATAGGTTGTATAACCCGTTGAAACCTAAGAAATGCCAAGTATTTTATAAGAAAGACATCTACTTACGTACCTTTCTTATAAATCCGTAGTGTGATATCGGCCAACGATCTATTTTCTTTGACTTAAAAATCTGTCTTTGGTTGTCATAGGTTCACTGTTGGCTTTGTTTTGCTTCTTCGAGGAGAAGATTTGAATGATCATTGCTCATGGTGCCACTATCTGAGTTGTGTCCCTACTTCAAGGTGGAGCTGCAATACTCAGCCCATTTCGTGTCTGGTAATACTCAACCTCGTGATACGTTCACATAGAACTGTATTTTGTTACTCCCATTTGATAAAAGTTGAAAATTTTGTGTTCGTCCATTGGTTCCTTTCATAGAAACTTTGACACGGAAGATGTAATAATATTCGTAACATAATTTTATCGAATTTTGTCTATTTTGCAGTCGGAGCAAACAGGACCAGGTCAGTATACTTTGACATGCTCTAATAACGGTAAGAGCAGGTCATATTCATTGCTGAACCCAACCACGTCGGAGATCCAAGGATTATGCGTACGGCTTTGTCGATGATGTAAAAGCGCTCTGGATTTGAAGATGCTTTATCCAATTGAGTTATAAATTTATTAATAGGTGCTTTCTTGAAGAATACTGGATATATAGTTGAAGATCTGAAATTGCGTTACATTCACTACATTTATTGTTTGTAAATTTGTCAATTGCACAAGACATAGTTCATGGATTTGTTATATTTCCGGCATGCCATATAAATGAGTTCTATTGTTCTCTCCCTTATCATTGAGCTTTCACTCATGTGAAGACTATTTTTTCTTCTTGTATCTCTAAAATGGGTGTAGCATTAAAACATGCTTTGGTGCTTGTCAATAATTTTCTAAACCAAAATGTGTGCCGTTACGGCACTTAATGTTTCATGTGATTTTATGTATGCAGTCAGTCGACGTACGTATATATGGTTATATAGGACATTGAGTGTTATAAATGGCAATCCTATTTGGTATAAAAAAAAAAAGAAAAAAAAATCTTTTACTAAATGTTCTATGAAATAGGGTAATTCTACTATCTTACACATAACTTTCCCCCCCAAATCACACCATACATAGGGGTAATATAGTCAAATTACCTTTTCTTGTGAAATATTAGTGAAAGATTTTTAACAAATAGAGAACTGTCTTATACGAAACTTACATCGGTGTTGGAAAATTTTTGAAGTATTTTTTATCAATATTTCAACTATATATTAACTATAATTTCTTAATTTATATAAAATAGTTGTCAGACTATCTTTGTAGGACGGAGAAAGTTGTAGAGAAGGTTGGGATGAATATGTATTTTGACATGACACATGCGACACGCAGAAGAAAAATGAGGAAAAAGTGAGTTAAAGAGAAAAGTAATTAGGGAAAGAAAATAAGAAACTTATGAGTCTAATTTATTTTTCTTGTCTCTCTTTCCTTTATGACTTTTGGACCTTCACCCTTTGCATTAGATGCTAAGCAAACTTCAATGTTTGGTAGATGGTTAGTAAATATTATTGTTGAGGGGTAATTTATATTTTACTATACTTTCCAAAAGTTTGTTAAGTACAGTAATTATTATTGCTTTAGTTTCTAAAAACTCATGAACACGTGCATACTTGCGCTTAAACCTTTCTAGAGCAAGGGGCGAGATCTTACCATATCTATCGCATCCAAGTTCAAAAAATCATGCGACTTTTGTCGAGGGTTATGTATTCCCTCCGTCCCACGAAGATAATCCTCTTTTATTTTTCATATAGATTAAGAAAATATCATTTAATGTTATTAGAAATGTATAATTTAACAATATATTTCCTAATATAATACCCTCTGATTTATTTAATATTTCATTTTAGTTGTTCTTTATTATTGATTACTATACACAATAAATGAGGATATATTAAATAATTAAAAAATTAATTTAAAAAAAGAGAATATAATTTAAAACAGATAAAAAATAAAAAGAGAAATAACTTTTTAGAACAAGAGTAATATTTACTCATTATCATAGGTTGATTCCCATTATCAATAGAAGTAATGTTTTTATTAGGGTGGTCCGGAGGGAGGGGTAACATGGAATTTTGTGGTTAGATTTGTGTTTGCTTCGATGTTTGAAAAATGGCCCCAATCTACAGTTAATGCGTCGTCGTGTTTTGCACTGCACACATTCTTTTCATGACTTTTGGAGAGAAAACAGATAATAATGACAAGAGAAACCCACATGCCATGCCCTCACATGGCATGAAATAATTATTGGCTCAAACTTCTGGTTAATTACCCACCGACAAGAAACACAAGGACGTCGATTTGAGATAATAGACGTGTTTAATTGGTCGACTTATATTTGGAAAGAGAAAAAAAAAAAAAAAAGTTGCCGATAAACGTAACCAGTCTGATGATCTGTTTTACATCCTTAAAAAGGAAAAATGCACTCTATTATGATGAGCTCAGCTATGGCACCGTTTGAATGACACCATACCTTGGCGGGGAGGCCATAGTCTGATAATCGACACTCATTAATATTTTTGTTGGTTCATTTAAAAGGAAGCTAACAAATAACGCTATAACGTGTCATCTGTCTAGTGTTTGAAAAATTTTATCATGTTGTCTAATCTAACAGAATTCGTTGCATGAACAAAAATATGAAATTAAATTTGGCTCTAGGTACCGTGTTTCCTTTTTCTCAACCACTTCACCTCCTTTGATTACTACCCTAACAACATTTGGCTGGTAGATTGTGGAAAGGGGATTGTGGTGAAGGTAATAGATTATCCGTTTGGCAATTCATTATAATTATAATTGGTCATAAACGGATATATTATACTTCTATAATGTGTCACCTCTTGTTGATGTAAACGCACACAAAAACTGGGAAACTGGTAGTGGACAATAACTGGGATAGCAATAAAAGGGTGATAAATAGCTATTCAATAGGAAGATGTCACCTTGTGATGATATGTGATGTCCGCATACGTACTACAAATTTAACGTTGCACTTAGGGACATTATTGTATTAGAGATATTTTAAAGTGACATCGCTTTATTGGGTATGAGTAGAGATATTTAGATAAAATATTATATCTTTTACGTCAGTTCTCAATATCAAATATGAGTAGAGATCTTTAGATAAAATATTCTATCTTTTAGGTCAGTACTCAGCATCAAATTGGTTTCCAAATGACCATTACTACTCGATCGCATTGAATATGTCATTTTTGTCCCTACTAAAAATGGAAATTTAGGTGCACATGCCTTCAAATCGAAAGAATAGAAGCTTCACTAAACTCGAATGATCCTCATTTCATAAACTAGAGTGCTAACTAACCAACTAACGATCCAACTAACTCTTATAATGTCTCAAAATTTATTATCTTCTTGATGGTTCAATTACTTCTCAACGATTCAAGTGAGTTGCCCACCACGAGCTTGAGTTTGAAATTTATTTGGGGCAGAAGAATCAGCAGTTTTTTTAGGAGCTAAATAAAGTCTTCATAATATGGAGTTATATACCAATCAGAAAGCCACATATAATTTCGTGTCGTTTTATAAATGTGCCGTTTTGTGATTATTGAGCCCTATCTGAGTCCATAAAAAATGAAGACTCAGAGGTTACGGTCTTGAAATGAACAGCCTTTTCTGTTGGGCAAAGGCAGAAAACTGGGAAAAAATGGCCTGATAACATAGAATTTGGGGGCCCAAAGGCGAGATGATTGTAAGTTGGACATTGATTAGTCTCATTCGAGTTTCTTGTTTCCTTTACCGTGTTACTCTCACGTGATCCCAATTCTAAGTCCTTGTCATTCATAACGTACATTTTTCCCCCACCAAAAAAAAAAAAAAAAAAAAAAAAAAACAAATATGCTCGGGTGCGTGCCACTCACTGTACTATTCGTTGAACTCAAGATCTTGTAGAGTTTTATTGTCAATGCGTCTTGGCCGCTTGTAAGATTATCTACACAGACTAAGAGAATGGATTAGAATCCTAGATTTTTGGGGCAAATTAGTGGTGCAACCGTTGTATGAACTCTTAACGCATGAGTTAATATGAGTATTGGATGTGGTTGAGGACAAGTAAAGAGGGTCTTGATAAGATTTTAAGGTATCGGAATGTCTGATTTTGTTGTGGGTGTCTACAAAGCAAAATGTGGGGAAAGTTCTCCATCGGTTTGCCAGCCTATTGTTGATATTTTCTTATATTGAGTGCTTGAATGAAGTCCTCGCAACTTAGTCGAGTCATGCATTTTTATTGAAACTGGCATTTGGAAGAGGCGTCAAATTGTTCTTGCACTTCCATTTTCGCGGTGGGTTACAAGTTATTAGTGGTAGATTGATCGGAGGGAGTGACGCTGGTCTAGTATAGGAAGTTATGTGACTTGTGGGTTGTGGCATTGAATATCTTGTAGCATAGTGTTCTTTTTCTTTTTCAAATTCCTTTTCCATAACAGCACTTTCTGAAAGTGTCATAAGCTTACTATTTGTCAAGTTAACATGGTGCCATTCCTTGGGACAAGCTAAGCCAGAGTCACACTTTCGTAATTGTTAATCTAGGCATGGTAGGTCTAGTTGTCGACAGGTAAAGAGTACCATGTTAGGTTGAGGCATGTCATAACAATAGTGCCCTAAATTTGAGCCTATATTCAAAAATTTTAATATACCATCACTGGGGTATGAATATACCTCTATACTAATTGGCAATATATGGGCGATTGGTTTAAAAAATGTGGAACTCATTTCAACCATCAATCTGTTGCTACATCACTGCCACCACGTTGAGGCATAATTCATTCATAATAATAGTCCCCTAAATTGAAGCCTATCCAAAAGATTTAATACGTTCTCATGTGGGTATATGGGGTCCATTTTAATCGCCCATGAGAGTATGTTAACATACCTCATGAAGGTATATTAAAATTTTTGCGAGCCTATTACTAATATTTAGTTTGTAACTTAGATTGATGCATGGCTCACATATGATTCGTATCAAAGAAGGTCAATATTAAGATTTGGAGTTAATTTAATTTCATCCTCAAAGGTCAATATCATTAAAAAGAGTAGCCAATTTTTTTTTTTAATGTTAGTTAATGATTTTATAATTGATCAATGTGGGATTATCCCTTAATATGCTCTTACAAGGTGTTGGTTCGTTGGAGTAAACTCATTTTAAAAGTAATGTGCTCATTTGATCTCTCATTAGAGCTCAATAGGTTTTGATATCATATTAATACTTAAAAGTTTCATCTTAAAAGGTGAATTTTATTAAGAGGAATAGCTCAAAAAAAGGGTAATTTACAGCTAGCGTTTCCAACCTTTTCACTTTGTTGAGATTACGTCCCCAACTTTTAATTTTCATTTTGGGGGGTCCTCAACCTTCCAAAATCATATCTAAGGTCTCTCGGACGAAAACTGTTAATTCTTCCATTAATTTTTAGGTATTTTGGAAAAACACACAAAAAATTAATTATTTTAATATTTTAAAAAATTCAAAGAAAGGGGGGGACTCCCTCACCCCAATCAATTTAAAAAAAAAAAAAAATTTTGAGGTTTAATGGCTACCGAAAATGGCAGCCAAATGTGCCACAATTTCCAGCAGCCCCTTTTGGCTGCTAGAAATGGCTTCCATTTTCGACCAAAAAAAATGTTGGAGACTTCCAATTTCGGCAGTCTTTGTGGGGGAAGCGGGTCCCCCTTTTTTAAAAATTTTTTAAAATATTAAAATAATTAATTTTTGTGTATTTTACCAAAATATGCTCAAACTTAAAGGAAAAATTAACGGTTTCCATTCGAGGAACCTTAGGTGTAACGATTTTGAAAGGTTGAAGACCCCTAGAATGAAAATTAAAGGTTGGGGACGTAATCTCAACAAAGTAGAAAGGTTGGGGACCTAGCTGTAAATTACCCAAAAAATAATTTTTAATTGGTTAATGTTTTTATATTTCATGAATTTGTATCCTTACCAATAAGAGGAATAAGAAGCGAGCTTGCAATTGCCGTTGCTTACTCGACAATGTCAAAATGTTACTTCTACGTAGTTAACCAACCACTTGAAAATTGAAATGAAAAATAAATTTAATAGCTCAAAGCATTTGACATTTCTAGCTCTTTCAACCTCTCGTTGTACAAAACTAGTACACACATCGCTAACCCTTTTCTTCCCTTCATTTCTCTTTTTAATCTTTATTTTTGAGTTTGAAATTTTTTGATATGTCTCTTATTTATCAACAGCACTCGCTATATCAAAGTGCATAGAAACGTATGGAATCTATTCTCGACTCTTGTCCTTTCCTTTTTAAAAAAAAAAAAAGACTTCTATGACTTTATCCGTCGATAATTAATGTGTTTGTGAGTAATATATTTGGTTTATCTAGTCTTTCATTGCCGACTTAATTAGAAAATAATATATGTGTTGGAGAGTTAGACAACCCTAACAAGATTACCAGGGTTTCAATTTAATTAATTAATGGCTTATCTAATTAGTATGGCTTAATAGAAGCAATTATCAATTATTATATGAACTCTTAGATTCTTACAATTAAGTTTGTGTGCATAAAATTAATAGGCCAATCACATTATCACATGTCTATCACACTTCAAGATTCACGTATACAAGACTAGCTTGAATTTCACAACAAATACATGCATGTTGACGTTTAATATACGTAGAGCTATTTCGTTTCATGCATTAACTATGATGATCTTAGAGATGACACAGAAACATTTTTCCAAAGCTAATTACCATTTCTAAAAGTGAATTCTCTTAGCTCTTGATTACAATATTGAAAATATGGAATTAAAACCCGTTCAAAAAGCGAATACTGAATACACGTGATGTATAAGATCAAGTGCTATGTAAATTTGCTCAAAGAAAGGTGATCATAAGTATAAAAATTAAAACTCAACTTGCAAACTAATTTAAAATTGAAAACTGAAAATCATTTTTTTAGGGAGGAAGAGAAAGAAATGCTATGAGTGCATGTTTGATTCAATATATAGTAGTTGATTTATAAAGAGAAATTATAAAGAAGTTAAATAAGTGGTGTAGATTA
>CAVNYN010288824.1:6860-23563 GCA_963692815.1 Nyctanthes arbor-tristis | reverse complement strand
TTTTACAAGTGAAGGCTTTTTAAATGAACAACTATGTTGACTATGCTATTTGAACAAAGCACCCAAAAATTAGTGTTTTGTCTAAGCGTCTTCAAGTTTCGTCCATCCTCACATTTTGGCTCCGCCTTGAAAGAGCTACACATTCTAAAAACATTACTTTGCTTCATCAATTTCATGTTACAATTTGATTTACTCATTTTCTTCCATCTTTTTGTCAGTTCACTAACAAATCATCTAATACTGTCACTTGTGCCACAAGACTACAAGAGTATGGAGTAATCAAAAGTCAAAATTGTTTAAAAAGATTTCAAGCACACAAGAGCCGCTGTGTTTTAAAAGCTTTCAAGCATACAAGAGCAGCATTATCTAACAAGTGATGATATATATACATTATCAGTTCCTTTTTCTTTCCCAAAATTTTCTGCTCTTTGATTTTTCTTTTGTTTCTTTTTTTTCCCCTTTTAAACTGAACCCTTAATTATGGGTGTAATCAGAGATGCATAATGAGCCTGTTGGCACGGGCGGCTCATGGCCCGGCCAGTAAAAAAGCCATAGCCGAGCTGGCTCGTGGCTCGTTTAAGACGAGCCCGAGTCGGGCCCCAAAATCAAGGGCAAGCCCGAGTCAGCAAGTTTGGCTCAACAAGCCCAACGAACCGGGCCGCGATTACGGGTCAAAACGGGTCAGCCCGTTAAAGCCCGTGTCAAACTTAAGTAGGGGAAAAGAAATTAAACTAAAGTAAGGGAAAAAAAAGTCGAGCTGGGAGGAAAAGGCCTAAGCCAAAGCTCGGGTCGAGTCTAATTTTCACGGTCGAGTCGAGCCGGGCTTTGGCTCGGGCTTTTTAGACTTGATGTCAAAAAAGCCCAAGTCGAGCCCGAGTCTGAGCCCAAATTTTGGCGAGCCGAGCCACGTTGACATGCCTAGGTGTAATAGACATTGCTAGTGTTTCAATAACTCTCTCTCTCTCTCTCTCTCTCTCTATCTCTATCTCTCTCCCAATCTACTCCAAATAATTCCAGTAGACTCCATCTCCCTTAAATTCCAATTTATTCCAAATAATTCAAGATGGGATTGCATGTGATTCACTTACCATTTGGTTTAGGGTCTTTTGGCTTCACTTTCAGATACGTAAAGCTGCATCCACTTCTCAGTCGACAAGCCGATCATGTAACGTCTCTGTATTTTCATTTCTTTTTGACTTCTAGCAAGATAAATTGGATATGATATATTGATTTTTCTATGCTGCTCAGTTTTTTTAGCGTTGGAGAATCAAGTTAGAAGCCGGATTATTTTGCAATAGAGATGTCGTATGAAGGCGTCCAAAATGAAATTCTTATTACCGTTGGGGTCACTCAGGTATAACTTCAGTTTTGTTTAGATGAAAATTGTTGCTGTAATTTGTATTTTGGTTCATCAAATTTTTTCTTTTGAGTAGTTCATTAAATATTTCTCTGTTTTTTAGCATGACAGTGTACGTCCACAATCTCGATAGATCTTTTCTCTGAATGGAAGGAGATAGGTCTAAGATGAATGAATTAGGTCTAAGGTGAAATGGTCTCTTTATACTATTTCCGTGGCATAATAAGTTGATCAATGATGCAATTTTTCAATTGCGGGCTAATTGTTCTTCTATTTGAAGTCTAGCACAAGTTAGCCATCATCCTCTCAATTGCATTTTTGCTCCACATGCTCAAACGCTGAATGTTGGTACAATTTATGAGAGAGTGATCAAATATTGTGTTCAGAAGTGTTCAAATATTGTGTCTGAATGTGTTCACATATTGTGATAAAATGTGATACTTTTGGAAACAGAGACAGATTCTTTAGGCATTTTGACTTCTGCCATAGTGGGTTGGTTGTGGCGGAATGAATTTTGCGTAACGTAAAATAGAAAGAAAAATTGATATATTCACTTGAACCGAGTTCAATTGCTGCACGTGGGTACATGGAAATGTTCCTTTGCCTTTCTAACAAATGCAGAAGCATACATCTTGCTCCAAGTGATAGCTTCCAATACCTTATATTTTTAAGCTTGCAAGATTAAGGAGAGTATCCTAATAAAATTAGGTGCTTTCCATATATTATAATAAATCTATTATTATTAAGTGGTGCATTGTATGAACAATGGAAAATAAAATTAATAGTTAATATTATGATTGGCAAAAATTTTATTACAAGAGATTTGTAGCAAAGGCCTCTAACATTTGCATTCATTTTAAGACATTGTTGAAGTACACTAAACGGGTTGTTTTAGAGAAATAGGAATGCTAAACATTATTGAAGCATTTGCATATATCTACATTTCTGGTCAATAAATTGGTTTACGGTTCTCTTAGGCACTTAAGTTTAAGAGAAGACCTTTAAAAATGTTTAAAGAACTAATACTATTACTATATGCCGGTTTGACCACTATTACTTCTGTTCAAAATTATGATTCACTTTCCCTAACTTCCTACTTTTCTTCTTAAAGATAGTAAAAAATAATAGATGAATTAATAAATGACATTTCCCGAAAGTTTCAATTTCAAAGTGTTGTGTTGCAATTTACAATTAATTTGAAATCGTGAATGTTTGAAAATCATGTAAAGTTCAAAATATTCCATTATTCATTAAAGATTTTACTTTCCTTTCGATAATTATAGTACTGTATATTGAGATCACAAGTATATATTGAAATCACATGTTACATCAACTATTAGACGTCACTTAGCCACCCTACTTTAATGGAAGTCAACGACGGAATGGTTTCACAATTTTTGAATGAGATTTTAGACGTTTTGCTGTGCCAAGTTATAAGTTGAGGTTAAATGTTAGTGCTCATGTTATATTATTATGGAAGATTGGTAAATTGGTTGGATCGTGTAACGATACATGTCTTACAATTACAAGACTTGGAAATCAAATTTTAGAGGTAAAAATTCTATCTGAAGTAAATTGTAAGATACAAATTTTTTATTTCAAAGATGAAGCATCACTCTCGCATGTTGGCTTTTCGTATTTGAGAAAACACGTGTTCAGTCATGGAAAACTATATATTGCAATTTCAAGGATTATTATGAATAGCAATGTGTTAAGAGATCATAATGTATATAATAAAGATGGCCAATTGTGGTTTTTTTTTTTTTTTGGAAGTAAGATGACCAATTGTTTTGTGTTGTGGTGTTCAATTATTTCGTTTTTTTATCTTCTTTTTTTTTTTTTGTTTCATTTTAACATTTTAGAGCATATATAATTATATTTACAAGTTTTCTTTTAGTTATTTTTTTATGTCTATTGATTTCAATTTAATGATGACTGACCATTTAACTTCTTAAAAGATTAGTGTTTTTTGGAATTATTTTTCTTTTACAATATACGGGTGATAGATTAAATAGTATTATGATACATCATCTGTTAAATGCCATAACATTACGAGACGTCTACTAGTGCTGACAATTTTCTTGGTTAAACCCCACGACTTTTGGCCCAACTTTGGACGTTTGTAAGTTAAGAAGATTCTCATTTCCTTCTGTAGCCCCATACCCCGACCACAATGTGATGTCCTATATAATAAAGAAAAAAAAATCAAATCCCACATGTCAATTCAAATTCCAGAATCCACACTTGCAACACTATCCGACTGACACGTGTCAAGCAGATTGCAACAAATATTCATAATCCCAGATATTTAGGAGTAACAATCCCTAACTACCACAATCTGCCACGTACTCCTCAGATATTTTCAGTCAAAGAAAACGATTTTTGTGCTCTTCTGCCACGTGTCAACCTCTCCCTTGCTCTCCACGTGCTTACGTTTCTCCACCAATTCTATAATGCTCCACCTACCCAATCACATGCACCCACGACACCATCCACCAAATCACAAGTTGAGACGTGTCCAATGCCAAGAATTTAACCTTTCTAGGTAGTTTAATCATTGCTTCTTCGCGTTCCACGTGTCCTCCTTCCTTACACAGTGTATATATAACGCGAATAGCAGAAGATAATTCCCCCAAACGCCGGAGAAAAAGTAGAAAATGAGCGAGAGACCGAGTCAGAGACAGAGGACTTACCCGGACGCCGAATCGGGGATCCTCAACGAGCGAATTCTCTTCCTCGTATTCGAGACTCTGAAATGGGATATTCGAGATCTCTGCCGGACGGCGTCGGTGAACCAGAAACTCCGAGCAATCGCCAAGCGGCTCCTCTGGCGGGAGCTATGCGCGTATCGGGCGCCCAGGATGGTATCGGCGTTGATGGGTGGGGTTCCGAACGGCAGCATTTGCGGCGGATGGCAGCCGATCGCGAAACTCATGTTCTTCTGCTGCGGGTGTGAGTCTACTCGGCATTTCAGACTGAGTCAACCTTTGCCGGGTCACTTCGTGAGCGAGTCCCGGTTCTCGAAGACATCGGGTCGGAGCTTTTTGTCGAAGAAATGCCGTGGAGACGTGCTGTATTTGAGCGATCAGTGCGAGCATCCGTGCGCGGGAAGAGAATATGATTTAGGGATTTACAGAGGGATATTCTGGGGATTTAAGAAGTCCAGGACCCGGGAGTATTTGATAAACAGGGGGGTCGGGTTTGAGGAGAGAATCCGGTGCCCGTATTGTGGGACCCGGGTGTGGAGTATGAATGCGGCTGGACTTGTGCCCAAGAAGAGCGCGGCTAGACAGCTGGGCTCGTGGGATGATGGGTTGGAGTATTTTGTGTGCTTGAACGGGCACTTGCACGGGACTTGTTTGCTCGTCCCACTGCCGTCGGATGAAGCTGATGATGATGACAGTGATGATGATTTGGATGATCCGACGGTCACTAATGGTTCTATATGATATTAGAATCCATTTCTATTTGTTGTTATTACTCCGGCATAAATAATTCAAGTTTTTTTCTTAGTCTTACGATAGGAAGAGTCCAGTTCGTGTTGTCTTCAGCTATTTATTGCTTGTAAATTTTGGCGACTCGATTGTGTGTGTATTTTCATTAAATGATGATTAGGGACTAGTTTGTGTACGTCATGTAAACTATTTGTTCTTACCCTTTACATTTTTATTCCGTTTTGGTATATTAGCATGGAATATTCTTCACCTTAAAATGGAATAAAAATGAAAAGATATAATAATAATAAGAAGTATTATGACTAATTATTCTTTCCATAATAACAATACAAGAAAACGCTCTGTAATATTTTTTTTCTGTCTTCACTTCATTTCTAACTTAATTGTATAACGATCAAGTTGCTATTAACTATATGTACATTTTCAACATTAATGGATTTGCCAAATTATGTGTGAAATTGCCCAGAATCCAAGCACCAGCATCTGTAGTTTGATTTAGAGATATCGAAAAGCTCATAAGGAGTCAAATTCTCAAGTTCTCTGGATTTCAAGGAATCAAAGGTGTGGTGGGTGAATATACTTCCACCAGCAAATGATGTCTCCATGCCTTCTGCTTGATGAGTTTGAGAGCGTTCTCTTATACAACCTCATTGCTGTTATGCACTCTTCATATGGATCGTGTACCCCTGACTGGAATATCATAACTGTTAAGCAAAAGCTTGACGTCAAGAGAATTAGAAACATAAACACATGCCGAGAGTGAAGCACGGAAAGAACTAAAAATCGAGCAGAACAAATCAACCCTACCAAAGTAACCCACCCAAACTCAGAACCCATTATCCATCAAGAATGACACGTCTTAAGTAATTGATAATCAGTTAGAGAGAGCATTCACCATACTTGAAATTTAATTTAAATTTAAAAAAGAATGGATGATTAGGCCAATGCTCTTTTACCAGCATTCAAGACTCATACAAGAACAGACACTTGAGATTTGACCATTACCCAAAAACACAGATTTGACCAGAAAACCATTAGGTCAAATCATCAACATCTCAATCATAATTAAGATATTGGCCATCTAGTTTTCTTTCTTGTAGTAAAGGTAAAACATACTTTCTAGTGGACGATGTTGAGACAGGTCAAAACGAAAACTCTGGAAATATGGATTAGCTACAAGAGAAGACGAGGAAAAAGTAGACTACTCTAAGGGGAGAAAGAAGCACACCATATGATTGCCCCCAAGATAGGTCTTCGAGAGATACTTGAGTGAGGGGCTAACGAGGTTCGTTTTCATTAAGGGAGGGTATTTTGCTGTATCCCTGCGCAATAAGAGGATTAAGTACAATGGAGTGCTCAGCAAGATGACTTCATCCACTTCTACATTTGATTACTCTTTGATTATAGAAGCTATATAATGAAGTTTGTTTTAGAATTTCAAGGACTCATTTGCAATTGATCAACTGTTACGTGCACCAGGTCGACCTTAGTCAAATTATCCATAAAATATGAAATCATCAAGATTCATAAACCAGAAAAGCCAGCACTTAAGATAAGTCGTGAGTCATGACCTTCCCCACTTTTTGGTGTGTATAAAGAACTAAGAATCACCATCCAACCAAAGTAATGAGTCAGTAACCTTATGCATGAGACTCTATACCTTGTGTGAAATGACTAAACAGTAAATAAGAAGGACAATAGAATAAATTTATTTGAACTTCTGATTGGACGTAATGTAATGTAGTCTCATGAAAATGGTTTTGTATTCTTAACAGTCTGGGAATGACTTTACCTTAAAAGATGATCGGGATAATTCCTTTTCAAGCAGTCTAAATCATGCTCAAGGGAACGACGCACGAGAACTCTACCTTTTCCACCATTTAACCGTACTCTTCTTCTCCATTGTATAGAATCAGCAAAATTTTGTTCTGAACTTCCTTGAGTGGCCTGGCATCTCTCAGAAGCTCTTCAGTAATACCAGTAACTTGGGACCGAAGACAACAATGTACAAAAGAAAAAATTATAATTAAAGAGAATGTGTATATAAGATAATAAAAACTTCGGTAAAGATAGAGGACATGCATAACCCCTATACCTATGATATGTAACAGGAATCAATGATGCCACATAAGTATGGAAGATCAATTTCTCATCCTCATCAATAGGGCATACCCTTGCACACTGATCCAGTGAACCATCATTTCCACCCCCTACCATTTCACAATCCATAGCAACTGCTTTGGGAATTCTCTCACTATCATTCATATCAACTTGAGATTCTGTTGAAGGCACCTTCACTCCCTATATAATAATACAACAAAAAGTTCGAAGTTCATTTATGTAACCATTGAAAGCCAGTTCTGACAATAACCAAAATATTTCATGGCACTTGGTTACAAATATCTTATATCTTTCCTGCGTGTTTCACTTTCCAACCCATCGCACAAGAGATCCCTTTTTCATTGTTCTAACTTCTCAGCAACTGAATTTGGAAACTAAATTTAACTCTTGAGCTATAGTTCCCAAATGCAAGTAAAAAATACAATTCTATTAGAAAAGCATGCGGGACGTACTAATACCCCTTGCTCAAAGTAATATCACAGGAACTGGAGTAAAAGAATCTTTGACCATTCTGAAAATTCGTCGAACACTTTGCACCCATATTTGATTCCCCAGCCAAAAATTCAACACACATTGAAAGAAAGGAACAAATGAATGTACGTATTCCTAAATCCTAACAAAGAAAATGGGTATCACCATATCCTACATTCCTACTTCTGATCAATTTGAGTTCACAAATTCCAATTTCTAAACGTCCAGAAATATCTTCCCAGCAACAAGAGAAGGTTCACATAAAAGCTCGAGGGAAATGTGAGGTTACCTTGATGCTTTTGGTGGGGTTTGGGAAGAATTTTCATTAGATTCCATGGTGTTCTGAACTGAAAATCAGCGCAGACCAACAAAACTGGCAATTATTAGTAGGTGGAGATCCTCGGTTTCAGGAAAGTTTTGACGGCTCATCTGCCGACCATTATCAGGAGTGCATGTGAATTTATTTCATCTTCTGGAAAATCGCTTCTCCAAATTAGGTAAACATTATTGCGGCTACAGCCTACAATGTTGTTTAACTGTGATTTTCAAGTACCACCTCAACCAAAAAAGTCCATTGTTCGTAGTCTACGTTTTCTAGTTACTAGTGTTTGGCAAAAACTAGTTCATAGTTTTAAAAAAAAAAAAAAGTGCGAACCAGTGATATTAACTGACAAAAATTTAAACCAAACATAATAATAATATAATAATTAACTAACCAATGATATTAGGTGACAAAAAGTTAAACCAAACATAACATAATGTAAACTAGTTGCCAATTGTAGACAAAGCCGACCCAGATACTCGTCAACCAAAGCGGTCGCTTAGAGCCGCTAATTGAAAGGCGTCAAAAAGTTCGCAAAAGGGTTTTTTTGAAACATATATCTAAGAAATAGAATAAAATTAATGTGTTTATAATTTTAACAATAAGTTATTTTATAGTCTAGTAATAAAATTATATCTTTTATTCTCTATCTTCATTTATAGGTTTAAAAGTTCAAATTCTTACACCCACATATAATTTTATTTTTTTAATGGCCAATTTAACTTTCTTTCTTTTTTTGTCTAATAATAATTACAATTCTTGTAAGTTTTATTAAGTTTTAAATAGTAAATACTAAATTTGTAGTATAATTTTATATAAGAAAATGGAGCTCTCATGTTTAATAGTATATATGTACTTCGCAAATATTAAAATATAATCAAATGTCTTATAAATTCACAATTATTAATGGTTGCAAAAAAAAATCACATTTATTAAAAACCTATTGAGATAAATATTCCTTCGAATACTATTAGAACTTTTATTTATTTTGATCACCTTTTTAATATAAATAAAAGTTAAATATTCAAAGTTTCAACTGTTTAATATGTGTGTGTGTATGGAATAAAGTCTATGGTACTTTTTACTGCACATTTCTGGTCAAAATTGTCTTAGGGAAGGTCATTTTAGACTTTTTTTTACGTTAAGTAAATTCTGCGGTAAATTATAGATTAATCGATTTTTTTCAATTAATTAGGGATTATTATGATTCTTAACTATTACTATCTTCAAGAATCTTTCTCAATGTTTTACAAATCCTTTATGATTTATTATATTTGCTAATCGATGGTTGGGATCTCACAAATTTGATATTTCTATAATGATCTATCTTATCTTCTTGCATATTTTGCTAGATTAATTTTTATTCAAAGTTTTTTTATTTTCTCATTCAAAATTTTTTAATATATATATATATATCTTATCAATGAAGTATCTCATAATTTATACTAGTATAACACCCGTGCGATGAACGGATAGAAAAAATTTTAAAATTTAACTATGTGAGTTTTTTCATGAATTTACAATAGTTGAACATATTTTAAAAGTGTAAAAACACAAGGTATGTACCAATAGATGAAATAGTATCAATGGTAATATCAATCTAATATACTTACATTGAAAAGACAATTCATACTCATTCCATAATTCAGATGATAATCAACGTTCCATATACAATCTTCTTTCTTCTTGTACATATACCTCAGTGGAAGAGGTTTATCCTTAATATTCAATATATTCGTAGCCGCAAATTCAGTTAGGAATCTATAAAATAATAGATATTAAGACATCCAAGCATAGTCATGTGAGGGTAAAAGTTGATTCCACGAACAATAAATTCATATTTTCTCTTGATTGTATGATCTTATGTCAAAACATATTTCGTTTAGAAAATATGTAAAAAATTCACAATACGATGTGAGTAGAATTATGTCATTTAGTAGAAAAACATTATTAAAATAAATTAAATACTTGACAAAGTAAAAAAGTTCAATTAATTACTCTTTCCATTTCCATTATTTGGTCCCAAATTTTATTTTTGGGATGTACCAAATATATTGTCACTTTCTATATTAAAATGTTCAATGTGTCTTACTTTACAAATATAATCATATTTAATACTTTGATTATCATTATTAATTTTGAACTTTACTTGTTAAATAGGGATAAATTATGAACACGAATCACAAAATATGTATTTTTAACACATATTACTCAATTATTGTGAAAAAGCAAATGTGATCAAATAATCTAAATGGAGGGAATATGTACAAATTTATTAACAGCCCTCAAATGTACACTTTAGGTGCCATTAGTGATAAAATATTAATGTAATTAATATTTAATACTGTTAATTAATTAATAATTATTAATATTAATTTCTACGTAATAATATTTATTATTAGTAAAAAAATAGTTTTTGAATTTCTGTAGATAGATAGAATCCAACAGAAATATGCCCTCCAAAAAAAAAAAGAAAAGGAGGCGGATGAAATTTCACCATTTAATGTCACATATCCATAACTTTTAAACCATTTTTAATTTACCTAACTCAAAAAGAGGGGGAAAATCAACAGAGGAGATGTAAATCAACAATTCAAAGGAGGAAGGGAAGGGAGGGGAAGACCGTAATTAACTACATAACAGTCAAGGAAAATAGGACCTTAAAAATGTTATTTGCTCAGATTTGTACTTGGATGACTTGATGTTGGAGATGTAGGAAAACATATTTTATTAAATTGGGAGAGTTTGGTAAAAAGGCAAATTGAATAAATGCTAAGATGGAGATTGGAGATATAATTGAGAAAGAAAATAAAGGGAGAGAAGGGTAAAAGCTTGTCGGCAAGGGAAAAAATTAAAAAAAAAAAAAGGAAAATGACGTCATTAGTGACATCAGCAATTTAGGCGGAAAAACTGAGTTAGACTTCTTTTGATATATATATATATATATATATATTAGAGTATTTCCTTTTTAGTTAATGCATTAATTTTCAATAATTTTTTGTATGTTTTTTATCGAGTCGTTATTACGTCACTTCTTTCATTTATAATAATATATGGTTTAATTAACATTTCATAGTTTACAAAATTTCCGTCATGATATAGTTATAGAAAAAATAAAATGTTTAATTTCCTGATGTATAAGAATGACAGTGGGTCAGGTTGGGATCGGGTATGCTACACCTGTTACCCTACCCATCAAATTTTTTTTCATCCCTACTTAAATTGGGGACAGGTCGAGGACGGGCAGTGGCGGAGCCACCTGGGGTCCTATGAGGGCACTGGACCCCATTAATTTTTTTTTTCATTTGAAGTTTTTTCCTTTTTGTGGTTTAAATATTAATTTCTTAATGCATAATTTGTTTAAGTTAAAAAGGTTTAGATTGTTAAGTGACGATTAAAATTTCAAATTACAAAAACTAGTTGGCAATGTAATTTAGAAATTTGTTGTTTGAAATAATTTTATGATTTTTTTATACAAGCAATTTTTTTGGAATTATGTGTAGTAAATATGTATATATTTTATGAAAACGATAATGTTTTCACTATGTGGAATCCGAAAGTGAATAAAATTCAATATATATAATTTTTTATTTATTCAAATTTTATTCGTGAAAAGAATTATATTTAAGTTGTACCCCATTAAATAATCACCCTGGCTCCGCCACTGAGGACGGTTTAGTACGAGTAATTCATATTACACATTTATTGGATAATTTAAATATATTTTTATATTTTTATTTTCAATTTTTTAAATAAATAGTATTATAAACACTAAAATTATGATTGAAATTATTAAGCTTTCTTGATAAGTTTTATCATTATTTTACTTTTTAAACCATTAGAATTTTGGGTTGATTTCACAAAAGGTCACCAACATTTGAGTTAAAAATCGGTTTCGTCTCTAACTTTTTTTTCGCTCTTCTAGGTCCCCAACATTTCATAAATGCAAACAATAGGTTCCTTTTAACAATGTTCCCTCAACTTTTCATAGAAAATGACAGTTATACCCTTTTAACTTTTTAATTTTATAAACAAAACAATTAAAAATATTAAAAATAAAAGGAAAAAAGAAAACACCCATTTGCTGCCGAAAACATAAACGCTGTCATTTCTAGCAGCGTTTTTGGTAGGGTGAATCCCCCCATTTTGGCGGCCAGAAACGGCAACCTTTTCTGCAGTTTCCGGCAACAAGTTGGATGGGGGTGTTTTCTTTTTTTTTTTTTTATTTTTATTTTTTATTTTTTAAATTTTTGTAATTATTTTTAATATTTTTAAATGTTGTGTTTGTGAAATAAAAAAGTTAAAAAGGTATAACTGTCATTTTCAAAAAGTTGGGAGAATAGTGTCAACAAGGACCTATCGTGTGCATTTATGAAAGGTTGTGGACCTAGGAGAGCGAAAAGAATTAGAGATGAAACTGATTCTTAACTTAAAGGTTAGGGACTTTCGTGAGAATAACCCTATAATTTTTAGTAAATGTTTTTCTTTTTGTCAAAAGACAGTTAAACATGCAAGGTACAAGTAAAAATTATCATAATCTTAATTCCCCAGCTAATTGTTAAGTAAGGTCGATTTTCTTTATCTCATAACTGACCTAATTATCCCTTTAGTCTAGTATTCTCTGTCTTAATAGGATTGAGTACATGTAGGTATCGAGTTTGATGTGTTTTTTTCAAGTCATACTAAGGTCATTTAATAGTATTGCATATCGAATAAATACATAATAATTATTTATTAACAGTAAGATAATCAAAATATTATAGCTCAATTTAAATAATTATATATTACTTAATATTTCGCACTATATTATATATAACTTGATTTGATCTCTTCACGAGGAATGTACCAATGAGAATCTACTCGTATTTAATCTAAAATCTTTTAAAATGGGCCCTATTTAAATTTCAGATGGACCTTCGAAATCTCAGGCCGACTCTAATCATAAAGGAGCTTTTCCCCTCTACTCAGCCAAAAATGTATATTAAGTTGCCCTTCCGTCCTCATTCCTCCATCTTCCTTCTTCAGCGCTTCCATGACAATATGTCAATATCCTCCTTCACTTCTTCCATCGGCCCAATTTTACTGTCAGATCCAGCAAATAGCGATGTAATAGCTCAGAATATTAATGCACGTCTTATTCCCAAAAGAACTTCTTTATCTGAAAATTGGAAACTCCAACTAGAGTATAGCAAGCTCTCAATCAGTCCTTATTATGTCAGGGCCTGAGTGTTGTGCGAACCCACCAACGCTGAGCCCAAGCAGTGGAGTCGGCTCTGTGATAGAAGTTGGAGGCCTCAAGTCCTATGTTACTGGCCCCTCCGATTCCAAGCTCGCCGTTCTTCTCGCCTCCGACGATTATGGTGATTCGCCTTTTCAATTTTTATTCTCGAAGATATCTCAGTTAATTATTCTCCTTGTTTGTTATTATATCTTAATAATTGATAATTCTGGTGATATAAATCTAAATTGAGTATCAAAATAATTACTTAACAAGAAGTAATTTGAATGAATGAATATAATAAATATAGACACTCAGTTTGCGAAGCAAACTACGGATAACCATTACGAGAATCTCCTGAACTTGATTCTTGTCTTAGTATGTTTTTAATATAGTTGTCACTATATGTACATTAAGCGCATTTTCTTTGTTGGGGAATTTCGTTGCTGTTTTTCTCCTACTACTAGTACGTGTGTAAGGAAAAATGTGTAGAGTGGGAAAGAAATATGCTTTAGATGTTATAATGTGTACTGCAGTTAGTTTTAAGGAGTCTAAGGGTCAGTCAGCAGTTCTATAGAAACACAATGACTGAAATGAGTTGTAGGGGTTTGTCTTATACATGTGGGTTCCATCGAATATGCGGTTCTAATTAGCTTAACCAATTTCTATTTTGAAATTGAACTATAAGCTAGGGGGATAGCCTGACGAAGTTTTGATACCCTGGCCGAGCTTACTTTAAATGGTCTCAGCCCAACACAGCCTGGCCTTGCTCTGGACTCGCTCTCGCACCTGTGTAGTCTACATTTTGCATCAAGCTATTGAGCTTTATTTAAAGTCTGGTTCTGTACATAGCTGCCTATGCTCAGAGCTCAGTACTAACCAAAGTAACATTAGAAAGAAAACTGTTCAAGTTTGATACATTTCCACAAGATTTTGAACCCATACTGATCTGATTGTGCTCTTCCGATCTTCTACGAATGGCCTGCCCCACAGAAGAAAAATAAATAAATAAAAAGCCAGTGCCTGGTTGAACCCTCTGGCCAGGTTTAGTCCATTTTATCGAACACATGGACAAAGCAAACTATTTTTAACAAGAATTAGAGTTCACTCCCTTTTTAACAAAAAATCTGAGTATCTAGGAATCAGGAATGGCTACCTCCTGAAGGTGATTGGTCCCGCTACAAAATGTTAAACGGACACTGTAATAAAAGGAAGAGGAACAAAAACTCTATAGATCAGGATCTTTCTGGTTCGCCTACTTGCCATTTGCTTTAATTTATTGCCAGATTTACCATGTCTATGAATTACTCAAAAAGAAAGACATGGTGGACTAAATTCATAATTCTAATTAATGGAAATGCAATAAGAATTATGACTGCAGTGGGAACACAATTGGGCAGACAAAGGACAACTTGGGTGCTTTAGTAGCCCCTCATTTGTGAAATATTTTATCTTAGATGGTCACTTTTGCAAATCAAATAGATACAGACAGATGGACATGCACACTGTTGCACTATATTCTATAACTGTGGACTGAAAGTAGTTAGTGTGCAATGTGTTAAATTCCTGTAGGAACCATACATTCATAATCACACGCTCACACACGCTTACGTACTTATGAAATTCACAGTGATACCATAATGGAACAACTTTTAGTTTCTCTTGTTTATTATCTTAGTGGATTATTATTTTTGTTTGCAGGTTATGAAGCGCCAAACTTGAGGTGTGTTTCTTCTCCTTAATTTTTTAAAGATCTTATTAATCGATGTTTTGATCACCTACCCCCCCAACTGCGCAGTGTAAAAAAACTTGTCCACTGCGGCTACAATTCTGTCACATGGTAGAATTTGCTACCGGAGATCATTCCTCATAATTGATGCTGTTCCTAGTCTTTATTTATTTGCACATTACGCATTTTCTTACTCCATATCTTTTTCACTCTTACATTACCGGTGTTTCATTAGATGTTCTCTACCTATTTGTTTAATTTTCTACAAATTTTCTTGTTGGGCACAGTTCACATTGGTTGCACTTCAGGCAGTTTTCTTTTTGAATGTGTTTCCACGGACAAACTCTGTTTAATGTTCTTCTCCTCCTAGAATGTGCTTTAGTAACTGATCTCTGTGGTTCGGTTTTTCCATGAAGGAAGCTTGCTGACAGAGTTGCAGCTGCTGGATTCTATGTGGTAGTTCCTGATTTCTTTAATGGAGATCCATATGACCCTGCCAACACCGAGAAGACTCTATGGGTCTGGAGAGGACTACATGAACCGGTTTGTTCCTAGTATTCGCTTAGATCTTTCACCTTAAAGAATCTAATGAACTCATTTCAGCAGTCTCTTTTCAACGGTCATGACGCGAATCTTGCTTACTGCACAAAATTTGATAATATTGGGCAATATTTCTTTCTTTGCTGTCATAAATAAGAATTTGCTATTATGTTTCACATGCTTATTTGTCCTTGGAAGGAGAAAGCATTTGAAGATGCCAAACAAGTTCTTTTAGCTCTAAAAAGTAAGCACATATCTGCAATTGGTGCTGCAGGATTTTGCTATGGCGGTGAGAATTGATATCCTCTATCAAAGATTCTGAGCTTTGACTTGATTTCTGCTTCCAATATGTAATAAAACACTTCTTCTAACTTTTGGGGTCCTGTCCCATTGAGTTTTTATCAGCCAAGGTGGTAGTGGAACTAGCAAAGTGTGGCCTTATTCATGCTGGAGTACTGTTACATCCAACATTCGTTACCGTGGATGACATTAAGGGTATGAAATAACCAAATTGTTGTTTCCGAGGGTGGTTTTAGATTTTGACAAGTTGCTTGTCATGTGGACGAACTCTGCAGTAAATTACATTTCTGCCTTTCTGATTAGAAACTCTGTTCCGATATTTTAATCTAGTGATGGCAGACAACCAATTTTTTATTTTATGTGTCTTTTTACCCATTCAGATGCTTTTCAAGGTGAGGAAATCCTTGATTTTGATTCTAAATGGACAGAGTCACAAAACTGGATTCGTGTATGCGACCTCAAAATTATTTTCGCTTATTTATTTATTTATTCTCAAATTTAGTTTGTGAGTGGTCATAATTTCATTTCTAATACATCTGTTCCTAATATGTTATCAGATACTCAGGGAAAAAAAAAAGGAAAAAAAAATAAACAAAAACATAAAACTTTTTCTATAAGAATGATATATCTACTAGTTATATATGATCTACTTTTATTGCAGAGGTTAAGGCTCCAATGGCTGTCTTGGGAGCTGAGATAGACAAGATCTCTCCCCCAGAGCTTGTAGACAAATTTGAGAAGATATTATCATCTAAACCTGAGGTACATGAGCTCAAGTCATTTGTGCACTTCATCTTGATTACTAATAAATACATCCAAAATAATTTGTGTTTAAATGGATGTGCAATTGTACTGAAATAGATCAGAAATGGAAATATAAACTAGCAAGTGGCAGTGAGCCAGTGATACCACAGGAAAAATTCATCAGACAATGAGTTTGGTGTTTAGTTTTGCTTACACTTAAAAGAGAGGCTGTGGTTTTTTGAGTTCTGCAATCTCAATAGAAGAGTTTACAACTTACAACAGGTATACGTTGATTTTAAAACTAACAGGAGCAGTTTCACTAGATCAGCAAGAGTAGTGTTCTTATAGATAACTCCTATAGAGCTCATTAAATATCCAAGCTCATTATCTTGGGGGGGGGGGGGGGGGGGGGGGGGGGGGGGGGGGGGGGGGGGGGGGGGGGGGGG
>CAVNYN010288821.1:4446-15209 GCA_963692815.1 Nyctanthes arbor-tristis | reverse complement strand
TTATAAAATTTTCAACCACGCCTCTAAAAAAATATATAAATAAATCCAACCGCCCTGAGAAAAATTCTTAGCCCTTCCCCTGCTTTTTCCCCCAATTTTCGCTACAAATTCCTTTCTCTTTCTTCCCATATTACCCTTTCGAGTGCCTAAGGATTCTTATTTCCTAATCTACTGTTCTAATTGTTAACTCTCTCTATGCTTGTGATTATTATTATTATTGCTTCCTTATCTTTTACAGAGAGATATGAACAGGGAATTTATTTAGGTTTTCATTAAGTTGCAAAATACAGGATTTGGATACAACTGGCTTGAGGGCCACGTGTTAGACTGAATTTCTTACCATTGGAGCATAATATTTAAGCTTTTACACTTATTTTTGAATGATATGGCCTTCAATGAAGAGCAATCACGAGGATTAATTACCCAAAATCTAGAGCTTTAATTTAGTTTGAGGGATCAAAAAAGACTCATTTTTAAATTGGGTTCTTATTGAAATTTGAATCCAAATAATGTGTCGGTAACTTTTCAAAATATCCACTAAAATCTTTGTTATTTTTGAATAAGTTTCTTATTTTTGCCTTCATTACCTCTTTTTTTATAATCATATAATGTATAGAATCGATTATATATATATTTTTTGAGTTTTTTTAGTGAGCTGTATGGAAATATTTTATAGACATCGGAAATATTATTTGTATATAGGTTGTTGGATATTATTGTAGGCTTAATTAGAATATGTTCGTTATGTTCACATATATAATAAAAGTTATGTTTATAAATTGGCCCAAATTCTTATAACTATGCCAAAAAAATATTAAAAAGAAAAATGAAAGATAAAATTACTTTGTGCTAAATGTTTTAGTTTAATCCCTCGAGAAAAATTGGAGAATTACAAATACATCCTAACAATATTAGTTTTTGTTGATTTCCTCTCATATTTAGCAAGCAATTAACCCACTTAATAATTAAATAAATAGTGTCATAGCTAATGAATTTTAGGATTCCAAAATATACTGAAATAAGATGGAAGAACTTTATTAAGATACTATATGGTCAAGCCATACCATATGATGTTAGATCGAAACTAATTATTTGACACAAGCCTATATCATCAAGTTGATCAATATATTAGAGATTATTCATTTTGAAAGTATGGTGGAATATATATTAGATTCTTTTTCATTTTAAATATTCGTTACTTGATGGTCTATTCCATTTTTACTTATCATTTTTAGAATGTCTTCCCGTACAATACACAAATGCGGTACTAGTTAATCATATAAACCACATATATGGAGCATATAAAGAGGTATAAACAACACATACCATGACTGGCTTCACTTGCCTTTTAATCTTATTTAATATATATTTTTTATGGATTATATGTGTGTGTGTGTGTGTATATATATATATATATATTGAGCGGGAGAGTAGTTTTAGTAGGTTTTAGGCATCGCATGCATGTCTGGTGCTATAACGATGCTAAATAGTTATGTGGTATAAAACTAGTAATTGATGTGAGCACTTAACCTCCAGAAATTACATTAGAGTCTAGTATTATACTGTGCTATCTCATATTACAAATTTGACACTTGATGTGACGTAAGATTTTTTTTTCTTTTTTAAATATATATAAGCTAAATTAGTTCTGATCTTGTGCATATAATCCTATTAATTAATGAGTAACTGTATGGACACCACACTTTTTACTAATTATACCAGAGCATAATTGCATTCAATTTCCCATTTTTTTTCAAATTTTACATTTGCATCATTAATTTATTTCTGTTATATTTATTATTAGTTGTGACATATATATCGTATTGTATAATATTTTGATTTTAAAATTTTTGTTGTTAGAAATTTTAATTTTTTTAATAAATACAAAAGTAATATCTCTATAAAGTAGAGCTACATATTTGCTAGATTTGAAGCTCAAAAACCCTACATTAAGAATATGAAGTGGTACTTAAACGAAGAACTCGGGAAAAAATATGACAAAAACGGTTAGGGACATCAATATTACAAATAATAAAGATTGGAGTTCTTCACTGTAGTAATAATATAGTGTGAATATCAAAAAGTGTAGTGCAGATATATTTTCCCTTAATTAACTGATGACTCAGCTTTTTATGATCAATTCAAAGAACGAAAATAGAAAAGAAAAAAAAAAAAGGAAACCGAGTCAGTTTTATTTGGGTTTTAACTGGGCCGAATTGTTTCTCAATATTTGTTTGAAAAAGTCCACTCATGCAGCCCCTCGCAAGTCCTGAGCCGACAAGGAGGAAAATGAGAAAGATGAAGAAAACTATAATGTGGCTTTTCTGTTTTGAGGCTAGAAGAATGTGATCCAGGGGAGAATAATTATGCGTATAAATGGACTCAAGTGACTACTTTAAATTCTCTCAAAAAAAAAAAAAAAAAAAAGTGACTACTTGAAAGAGATCAAGCATTGTTCATAGGGAGTAATGCATCTACATAGATGGCTTCTTCTGAATGTATCAAAGCAAATTGCATATATTTTTCAGATGACAATATTGATCTTTTGGCTGGGACACAGGAATCTTTAACACAGAAGACTTCAATTAAATTACGCTGGAGAATCACGCAGTCAATTAATTAATTAATTAATCAATTAAGTTTCATGGTTAATTAATTATGTTCAACCGTGGAAGACTTTATAATTGTGCTTTTTCTCTACTGTACTTTCCGCATGCTGTCATATATATATATATATATATATATATTACGGGTACTTATAATCTTAAAACGATGGTAAATAAAAGTAATATTTTTATAATTCTATGTGGTAATATATATCTTGACCTTTTTCGTGAACATTATTAATATAAAAAGATTGTAAGTGAAGGGATTTGAACTCTTAATCTAGAGTATGAGAAACTTGAATGTCATTTGACTACATTCATGGGTCTTGGCATAATATTTTGATTCTTTTCTTTTTTTTTTAAATAATTTTGGGTAATTAATTTCCTACCACCAAGGTTAATTATCACACAACTTTTTAAGTCGATCACATATGAGTTTAATCAAAACACCATATTTTACACTTATAACTTGCATTTTAAAAATAAAATAGTAAAAACATTCTTTTTCAAAAGTATTTCTCATCTTGAGTTTCTTTTTTTCCACAGACCAATCTGAAAACAAGCCATTCGATTCATTCACCCTACTAATACTTCAATTCAATTTCTTGTAACAGTATTCATGCATTGCATAATTTATAATCTTAGAAGTATTTCAATTTTGGAGTTATTTTTTCATGAAGGATATATATATATTATATGATCTCCAAAAATGATTTTATCTTCCGGGGTCTTTTCTTTCTTTCTTTTGTTTTTTAATGATCCCAAAACATCATGAACGGGTGGATGAAGATGTTAGGTATTTGTCACGCCATGCTAATTTTACGATATTTTCAAATATCTTATATTTATTAACGAAATCTATAGCAGAAGCCTTAATGCAAATAGCGGGGAGGAGACGTGCAAAACAAACAAGTTGTATTCATTTTTATAGAGTTTAATCTTCTATAAAGTTAATTACTAAAACTAGCAAGTTGTTGAATTTTAAAGAATCATTGAAACTAGATTTTTTAATAAAATGTGAAGAATACAACAAGTATATTAGTAGATATAGTTCCTTGATTATCAAAGCAAAGCCGAATCATTATATATTACAAAGCGTGAAAATATATGTATTATAGAGAGGTGGGTATATTTATTTATACAAAAGGTAATAAAGTCTTAATTGCATTCGTAGTAGCTTCAAGGACAGATTTCCACCACATGTAAAACTCTACTCCCGTTTGCGAGCATGCTCCAACTCATGGCTTGCCTTATTTTTCAAATATTATATCTTCAATCATCTATAAAAATTGTAGAAATAAGGAGTGAGTATGGAGTACTCAGTGAGTAACAAAATCCTTTGATTTACCTTTTATTTGAGAAGTTCATTTTCAAGAAAACCATTGAATGCACAAAACTTTTCAATGCACAAAAATGCCCTATCACTAGTTAAACTACTACACGTTAGGAGTGGGCATCAAAACTGAGTTAACTGAGTCAACCCGATGAACCCGACCAAGCCGGACTGAGTTAGCCGGTTTCACCTTTTTCTAGTTCGGTTCGGTAGGTTGGTGAGAAATTTCATGCGATTCGGTTCGGGTTAGCGGGTTAGGGTTGTAAACTGAGTTCAACCACTCCGAGTTCAACCGAGTTGAACTCGACTCTTATTTTGAGCTCGACTCTTCTTATTTCTGAGAAAGAAGACGTCAACTGGTAATGTTAGTCTTCTCTAGCTTCTCAACTAAGTTCTGGCCTAAAACTTGTTTGGAAAGGCTAAACAAATTTGTAGAAAAACAAGCCGAAATCCTTTCTTTGGAAATGGTAAACTGCAACAATTTCACCCATTTACCCTCAAAACTCGTTGCCATAACAAGAAAACAACTACCCCATTCCATTGACTGAGCCCCAAAACCCATAAGATACTTGTCAGAAAAAACTCTACAACTCCAACTAGCCTTTGCTGCCCAAATTGTTGTTTGAAGAAGAAGCCAAGGTAGCAACCTTGAATAGGAAGCCACGGCAGCAACCTCCGCTGAAATTCTGTTGGCCTCCACCGCCACTGCTGAAATTATGTTGGCCTCTTCCAGCTCTCTCTCTCTCTCTGCTCTCCAGTCTCCTTCCAAGTGGTGGTTGTGAATTAAGAAAACCAAGAGAGTTAAAGGAAATAGAGAGTCCCACATCGGAACTCAAATGACATATGGTAGGTGGCTATGGCTTATTTAAGGAATGGCTTGTGTAAGGTAAAACCATTTAGAGGCAAAATGTAGAAAGGCGGCGGTGCTTTTCTGCCCATTAAGCCCAATAATGGGAAGAATTATTTACAAGAACTAGACCGTTTTAGTCTCCTATAATAAGTTAAAATATTTGACATTTAAGGGGATAGTTAGAACTGAACCGACCGAATTACATTCGGTTTGGCTGGTGTCGGTTCTATGCTTTGTTTGGTTCGGTGACGGTTTGAAATTTTTTCAAACTGATTGATTCAGTTCGGTGTCGATCTAGCCTTTAGATCTCGGACAACACTGACTGATGCCCACTCTTGCTACCCATGTGCGTGTAAAATTTATATCAATTTAATTATAGTTATGTATAATTAGATGGATCTACAATTAAATTCCAACTCTTATCGGAATTTGCAAAACAATTATAAAGCAAATGTCATATTAATAGTCGCACATCTCGATATCATTAAATAGCTCTTAGTAAGGCAACAAAGCAAAGACAAGACCGGCAGAGCAACTAGTAATTCAAATGTAATAAATCAATCTTTTTTTCAATACATCAAAATCTATATTCATCTTATGGAAACTTTAATTAGAATCATGGTTTTCTTATCAAATTTCAAGAATGCAAAAAAGAGAATCAAAGTATTAGTTACTCACTCCTTTAACTTGATTTTTTCAAAGATTCTTTGAGTTGTTGACAAGTGCCTTCAAAATCTTCTTTTTCCTCATTCAAAGTGTTATTTCATGTTGTATTCTTTATATATATGGAGATGGATCATTTCTAAGTGCAAAAATAAGTGTTTGATAGGTTTCAAAGGTTGTTCTTCTCCTTACAATTCTTGTGGACGAATTTTCCCTTTTTGTACATTTGAAGGGACTTGGCACTTATCAAGAAGTGGGATAATTGGCATATAGAGATAGGGACGTGAAGAGGAAGAGGGAGAGGGAAAGAGAGAGGGTTGGAGTTAATTGTGAAATCTCCTAAGACCTTCCTTATTTATAGTTGGCGGATTGAGTTTCTTTTAATAAATCTTTGAGTTTCGCCAATTAAAAGGTGACACGTGGAGCGACGTGGCACCATACACTTGGAAGTCATAGTGACAAATTGCACGAGCAGTCTTTATACTTTAGGTTGTCTTATGATTAAGTCATAACATTTTGATTCACGTTATTTGAGTCCATTCAATTAATAGAGTTTTACAATTAGGTTATCAACTTCAAGAATGATAACTAATAACCACATTCTTTACCTCTAGGCTCCGTTAAGTAATAATTCTTTAAATTCTTGTGATATTTCAAAATGTTATTTGATCATTGTCAAAATAATATTTACATTATCAATAGCAAACTCATGTGGTTATTTACTATAACAATTACATTGTCAATAGCAAAATCGCATAGTTAATCCATCATTGTCAATATTGTCAATAAACACCTTATAATTTCAATTCATTGTTAAAATACTGATTATATTGTCAATAATCATCTTTTCATTCTTGGTATTCAACTGAGTAGCAATCTTGCAACAATTCAATATGATTATATTTCCATATTATAAATCTTGGCTTTTATTTGAGTGATAATCTCATCTTCTTGCAATTCGATATAGTCATGTTGTTACATTCTACTTTTTAGACGTTCAATTGAGTACTAGTCTTGTACTTTTATGATTGAAGTAAGAAATGTATCTCTTTATTATCAAAATAACTATCATATTACTAAATTTTTTGTTAAATTTTTGCGAGATGTTACAGTGCTTAAGTTAGCTACAGTGCAAATAGGCATGAAAATTCAAGAATCTGTAGAGTGCAGATCGAGGCACCAATGGAGAGAAGGAGAAATGATGGGAATTGGATGAGTGTGGCTGCTGCATAAATGGTACATGTAAATTGTAATTCATGGATAGCTTACGAAATACTTGCAAGTTGCAATTGGAGCAAGTTTTTGAAGCCTTGTAATCAAAGGCGGAATCAGGGGAGGTCTCCTTTGTCCCTGGCTAGGCCCAAATTGGGCTGGCCCTTAGAAGAAAATATATATTTTTTTTTTATGTTTGGGTAGGGGAAGAAATCAATCCGGCTCGGTCCAGTTAGGGGTAATCTGGCTTGCTGACTCCGCCTCTGCGTGTAATTCTAGTTACAGGGTTGGTTAATCTTGCATTAAATTTTGGATTGTATTCTAATTTTTTTATATGTATTCTCTGTGGCAATTCAAACTAAGATTAAATTGCAATTTCAGTTAGCATTTCCATCCATGTGCAGCATCCCATGAGAGTTTGTTCCACTGATCCTGAAGCATCCCAGCTTCTGAAATGGTACAAGATTAATAAGTCATTAAGTTAATTATATGACTTTTTCCATGGAGATGCGATATATATATATATATATATATATTCAAAATTGTTAGACATAACTCAAAAGATCAATGTCTCTCTTGTATTTTCAAGGATTTCAAAGTATCCCTTAAAGCAACTTATGTAATTTTCCTTTACTCTGTGCATAACTCAGATAATAATTATTGATTTTGTTTAATCTATATCTTTTTATAATATATTCTTCTGAACCTTGACGATTGAAATTTTTTTAAAAATTATGATCATTTTAATTCATTTTTATTAGTCTAAATTTCATACCTTTAAAAAATGGTTTTTATAGAATGGGAAATATGAGTTTTTTTTTCTTTTTCTTATTGTTGTGTTCTGGTTGATTTTGTCAAGTAAAAAGTTGTTTAGCATGATATTACATTTTAATATAATGTTTTTATTTCAGAAAACGAATGTTTAATTTAGTAAAAGCTTTTAAATGAACAAAAATTTTTTGGAAATTTGTGGATAATTTTTTGTATATATGTAGTTCTAAAAAGTACTGAAATATATAAATATACAGTTTTTAATAAAAGTCTTTATAAGTTTACGAAATATTTTTCTTATCTCTTAGCAAATCTATAAAGCCGCTAATTCCAAGAAATGAGAAATCCATCAAAATATGCTCCAGTTTATCTGTAGGGGAAATGAAGAAAAACATAATTTCATGCACTATGACATTGATGCACAGATGGTTTTAGTTTCCTATTGATGCACAGATGGTATTAGTTTCTAGATTTGGTCTTAATTTTTGAATTTACATATACAAGTGAATTGGCAATTAATTGTACAAAAGAATTTGCTTAATTGCTTATGATTGTAAAATATAGTCAAATTGCAATGAAATGTCAACAACGGGTATAATAATGAATTGTAATGACTCTCGGTTAAATTGCAATAAAATTACTGTGGTTTTATTTAATAGAATTCTGGGAGAGCTAGGTACTCTTTAATTGTTGGCCACGCATATATGAATATAATCCTAAGAGTGTTATTATTGTGTTTTTGTAACATCAATAATACTGCCAATTTAAAATTAATATTAATATTTAGATTATCTTAAATAAACTTTTGGTTTTTCCCCTTTTTAACGTGAACCTATAAGTTATTTGAAAATGATATATTGTCACAAGTCTAGCGGTATTATGCCGCCACACACTTATTTAGCGTGTTAGACGCGTCCACATGTGGCGTGTCAGATGACACATATCTAGCACGCCACATAGGATAATGCCGCCAGTTGTGTGACGGCAGATCAATACTCATAAGTTATCTTCAAAGTTTAATTTGTCGATCAAAACAATCATTCTCATTCTTATTTTTTGATTATTATTATAAACGTACAATTACTCATTTTGTGCTCCTCTCGAAAGTCTATCAAATGTTCACGACTCATTCTACTGGACTAATACTTTCATTATCCCTAGTTCACTGATTCTAGACAAAATCTCACACATACGATTAATACATGACAAACAAAAGACAAAGGGAAATTACTTGATATTGCAATTTCCAAGAATTACCTGACATTGACCAGAAGAGTAAGAAATCAGAAAGAAAATCAATTGGAGTACAAAAACTTACGCATTTATTGGACAAAGCTGAAATTTCCGAGAGGAGCAAGCCGCAAGTAATTCCCCTACGTTATTATTAGTCATGTATGAGTATGTATGAGATTTTGTCTAGAATCAGTGAACTACGAATAATGAAATTATTAGTCCAGTAGAATGAGTTGTACACATTTGGTAGACTTTCAAGATGAGCACAAAATGAGTAATTGTACATTTATAATCAAAAAAATAAAAATGAAAATGAAACTGTTTTGATCGACAAAATTAAACTTTAAAGATAACTTATGAGTATTGATCTACCATCACACAACTGGCAGCATTATCCTATCTGACGTGCTAGATATGTGTCATCTGACACACCACATGTGCACGCATCTAACACGCCACATATGCACTCATCTAACATAAAGCCACTAAACTTGTGGCAATATATCATTTTCAAATAACTTATAGGTTCGTGTTAAGAAGGTGAAAACTAAAAGTTTGTTTAAGATTAAATACTAATATTAATTTTAAATTGGCAAAATTATTCGTGTTACAAAAACACAATAATAATACTCTTTCAAGTTGGGTTAAATTTTGATATCATAGTTCTATGTCATCCTATTGTGCTAATTGAGAATATTCATTGTACTCTAATTGTAGGATTGGATATGTCAATGAAAAACTCTGGAACTCGTCAGGGTCGTAGAATGTGAGGTCATTGTTTAGTTGATTGCGAGAACAAGTGTCCATGGTGCGATCGAGATTGGCATAGTGTGATGGTTGGTGGTGGAGAAGGCCTGCCCAAACAAAGATGATGACTCCCAATGGCAGAGACAGCACGGAGAGAAAAGACGAAGTAAAATTACATGACATGCGCTCTAATCTTCTTGTATTTTCTGATAAATTTGTTGAATCAAACATTAATAAACCATGATTTGGTGGAAAGCGGGTTGGGCGGGTAGGTGTTGTTAGCACGTGCATGCTCACTTGTAGGTTCTTAAGCCTAAAAATTTCTATTTTCAAAATAAAAAAAGGATGTTTCATTTTCATTTTGATTTCTGTATTGATCCATAAACTACTCAATTACAATTAAACATTTTAAATTCTCATCAAATATCTAGTCATTATAGTATACTCATTATCATGAGAACTTAAACGTTTGTGGGGGTAGAGTGAGTGACAATGTGCAGCAGATATTGTGTAATAATTGTGAGTCTTAATAATTGTGGGTCTTATAAAATTTTTAGGTATAAGCGGTTTTGCCCCATGTCTATTTTGAAATGAGTGGCGCGAGCTAGATCTAGAGCTTGCAGCATTTAGCTAGTTTTGGATCCAATTTTTTCAGAAGCAGTGGATAAATTTTTTTGCTTGATGATATGAAACTCAAACAATCTATTCTTAGAGAAAGGATGGCATGATCGACTGCCTTTGATTGACTGATTTCTTGGTGTAGCTTTAGCTACCTGAGTAAGGCATGAAACTCATTAGTGGCTGTTTGATTCACATTATTTGATTTGAATTATAAAGAGAAATTATAATGAGGTGAAATGAGTCGTGTAGAATTATTGAAAGTTTAAAATTTGTGATCATAAATGAGCAATAATTTTATTTTGCCTACACGCATGCATGTTATTATGCATGCGTGCATATGTATCAAATATCTAAACTACAAGCATCCCATACTTGTAGCCTGGATATGTGCTACGTATTGCGTGCATGCATAATAACATGTATGCGTGGACAAAATAATTTTTTTTATAAATGAGCAGTTGTCAAATCAGTGGTTAAATCAGTAGTACATGAGATTATAATGTGTTTTGATAAATAGAATTAAACACTTAAATATACCAAATGGAGGGGAAAGGTTACTACGAGATTCCCCTGCATAATTTGATTGAATGGTCCCATCTTCAATGTTAAAGATCCCTGTGTCATCGCCACGAGTCCAGATCAGCTGTCCCATTTTGCTGTCCCCGTAGCTGTCCCCTCAATAGAAAATTAACACATCATCACTAAAATAGAAAATCGACACATCAGA
>CAVNYN010288818.1:145786-173184 GCA_963692815.1 Nyctanthes arbor-tristis | reverse complement strand
GATAATGTTTGTAATAGCAAGAATTTGCGGGAGGCGACACGGTTGTTGGGAGTGTTGAGAGAGGAAGGGTTCAAGCCTGATTGCTATGTTTACAATACAATAATGAAGGGTTATTGTATGTTGAGTCAAGGGAGTGAAGTGTTGAGTGTGTATAAGAAAATGCAGGAAGAAGGGGTGAAGCCTGACCTGGTCACTTACAACACTCTGATATATGGATTGTCCAAGTCGGGTAGAGTTAAGGAGGCGAAGAAATTTTTGGAAGTGATGTCTGAAATGGGTCACTTCGCAGACGCTGTTACTTATACTTCGTTAATGAATGGGATGTGTAGAGAAGGAGATGCGATGAGAGCATTGACTTTATTGGAAAAGATGGAAATGAAGGGATGTAACCCAAATTCTTGCACATACAATACATTGCTGCATGGGTTATGTAAGGCAAGGTTGTTGGATAAGGCAATTGAGTTGTATGGGGTGATGAGAAAAAATGATATGAAACTGGAAACTGGTTCTTATGGAACTTTCTTGAGGTCACTGTGTAGGAATGGTCGAGTTGCAGATGCTTATGAAGTGTTTGATTATGCAGTGGAGAGCAAGAGCTTGACAGATGTGACTGCATACACGACCTTGGAAAGCACTCTTAACTGGTTGAAGAAAGCTAGGGAACAAGGTTTACCCGTTTGACCTGAATAGCCAGTACTTCATTCCTTGGTTGGTTTGAGGATGTAAGTTCATTCATCTATGGATAAATATATATATTAGCAAATTGTACTTGGTATTCATTACTGTTGTTCTCATTATTTCTCAGATTGAGAAATTCGATTTAATTAATTGTCATGGCTTCTGCTGTATGTTTACTTAGAGGATTTACAATTTCAAATAAAAATCAGCAGAAGCAAAATTTAACAGCCACTTTACTTTTTGCAGCCTATTTGATGTAATTTCAAGACATCCCCTATTATGATCTTTTTCAAAAGGCTTCACCCAAGAGTTATTTGACGTAGAATTTTCTAGACGTTCCCTATTCTGGTCTTCTTTGTCAAGAGGCATCACGCAAGAACTTATTTGAACCTAACATTGAATAACAAGCCTTATCTAATCTACATCATACAGGACATGAATTATTTTGTTATAATGTTGCTATGTTCGAGTATAATAAACTATCATAAGCTGGGTGACAGTGATTCATTTCTGGTTTATTTGCCCAACAAGTGAAGATGGCTTTTGTTTAAAAGTTCCAACAAGAAAGCTTTGAGTGGCCATAAACAAATATATGAAACCTACATTGTGCATATTGTGATTTGTGAGCATGAGTATGAAGAAGTTTACTTAGCTGAGTAGTTGATTGGGAGACAATTAGATTAGATAACAGAATATTAAGAAATACTAGAAGTAGAAATACGTTATTGATTATTTGTTTTTCTCCTCATTTTTATACGGGTGGACTTCCCTTTATAGAAATAGAAGTGGTATGTCCTGCTATATAACATTGATTTTTTAACTGCAAATTTGTCATGATTCGTTTCTTTTAAATTTTTAGATATTTCTTTCAAAATCAATCATTTAATATATGTCATCCGTAATTGTCGCGAATTATCCCAAGGATTCAGTTTAAGTCTCTTGAGAGAGAGGTCAAGGGTTTGAGTTTTTCGTGAGGGGCAACCTAAAGCAGATAGTACTTAAGTAAAACTGCTGCAAGACAAGCCCAGGTTTCATCATAAGTCAGTTGCTTTTTTCATGCAATTTTCCACATGAATCTTTTGTTGTTGTCTTCACAGAACACTTTGAAATGAAATACTAGTACTTTTCAAACTCGATACTTGGGAATTAGAAGAGATTGAGGCTTCATTACATGGAGATCATTTTGGTTTAATATAATCAGGAAGGTGATTGAATCTTTTCTAAAATTTAGCTAGAAGTTTGGTTAGGTAAACAAAGCCATTTGGTTTTCAAGTTAAAATTATAGATCAGCTGAATACTCTATGATCACTTTTCTGTGCTTATCCAAATTGTCAATTTATATAGTGGAAATGAAACTGAGCAGGAAGTCTCTCTTGATTTAAGGTCTCAATGCCTGATAAACCTGTTATTCTCTAATCTCTCACCTGGATGAGAGCATTGCTTACTATTCTTTCTGTGTTTTGTTCTCGCTTCACTATTCTCAACTGATGGCAAGTACTTAGGAACACAAATGCCACATCAGGAGCCAAATGCTTTTCTCAAAATCATATACATTTTCTAGTACATATTACTTGTGCACGTATTCAGAAGTGATACAATTCTGAGATCAATGAATTGATGCCAAAATTTTTTGTTGCAGGTCTGAGTTGAAGAGCTAAAATTTTATCGGCTTAAATTTAATGTTAGGTTTGGAATAGTTCTTTCATCTAGGGGGGGACTGGAGATCTAGGAACATCCTTGTATTGAATAGAAACTGGAAGATGGGCGGCCTGAAGCGGGATTTAAATAGTTATGTGGTTTTGATGCTCCCTAATAAGAGTTTCTGCCTTTAATTTAATCAATCTGAGATAACATTTTCCCACTTGCAGGAGAACTTTTACTCATCCATTGGAGGAGCTTCATGATATGGACTGGGGGTTGAACTTGAGAGCATTATGCATTCTTAACAGGGGAATTTACTCTTATATAATTGATTTTCTTGTCTCAAGAAAGGAAACGGAGACCTGGCAGAGAAAGCTTCTACAGAAGTGCGGTGCACATTGAAGGGAAATACATATACCAAGCGGATAATGACTGAGATTTGCTGTTATAGCGGATTTGGAATCTTGATCCTGTTAGTGATTCTTTTGGACAATTAAGCCACCGAGGATCGGGGAAGAAGAATTTCTGTGAACGAGTCTTGCATTTTTAATCAAGCAACAAAGATTGTTTTAGATTTGTCCCTCGTATGGATATTGCTTTTGTTTCAAGAGATTTGGCAATAGCATATCCTTGTGGTTTAGGATGATCCACGATCGATATACAGATATATTCAAATAGTTTGGAGAAGCTACCAGCTACAGGGTCTTTTCCTCTTACCCTACTTTTGTTTTCTTTTATTTTTATAATACAAAAACAACACTGGACATTTTCATCACGGTCACCATGTTAAATTTGTGATGATTGGATATAAATATATTCAACTAAATAAATTTCATGGCTAATTTAATGACAGATAACCTCCATGACATAAAATGGGGTTGAACGTTGGCATCATTCTTATCTGATAATAATTGTCAAAAGCAGCATCATATGCAATGGAACCCGTTGATAAGAAATTATCGGTAGTTACGATCTTTGTATCTTTAGTTTACTTTCCTTTTTTTCTTTTCGCCCCATGGTAACAAGTTGAACATGTGGACCTCTACGGAGAGAGTTGCTTCAAAGTGCAGTGTGCAGTCGATTTTGAGAACACAACTCCGTCGTCTTTGGTTCCAATGTGCAACCAGTTTTACTTTTTCATTTCCTTATTATTATTATTTATTTAATTCTCCGTTTGTGGTGTTGCCGAATTCACGTCTTATGTTGGTTTCTCACAAGCTTCGCACATATTCTATGGTGTCTAATATATACTATTTTATAGAGCTCATTGTATACATGGTAGGTGTCCATTGAACACATTGAGAGATGATACTTGTCAGCACTATGTTCCTCGGTAGAATTTGCATCCTAAAGATTACTGCATATTTGTCGGGAATGCAATTTTTATACATTGCGCTTTTTATAACAATACGATATCTAGAAGAATTGCTATATACGATTCATTTGGCCAAATCGTATGTGTAAACGACTCTTTCCAAAAATTTAGGATCTTATGCGACTAATATGTAATACGCCGCAATACGTAATAAATAAAAAAAAAAAAAAGAGAGATGAGAATGCACGCAAAAATAAATAAATAACTATAATCATTCCGTTCAAAAAAATAAAATAAAAGTTTACGGTAATCCTGATTGAAGATAAATTAAGACCGGACTTATAAGGTCTGGGCAAATTTTGGTTTAGTAGCAATATTAGCCGCCCATATCAACGATGAATCTTAAAACTGCTAATTTGTTCAGAAAAGATACATCAATTTCCAAGGAATGGTAGCATATTAGGAAATGTTTCCTTGTCTGCCCAATATACAGCTCATTTCATCCTAATTCCTATCTAAGTTGTAGCTATAGAATTTAAAAAGGGTTAATTTCACAAATCGTCCTCAACCTTTGAGTTAAGAATCGGTTTTGCCTTCAATTTTTGTTTTCACCCTCCACAGCCTCCAACCTTTAATAAATACACGCAAATCGTCTTTTTTTCCACTATTCCAAAATATTTTCAACGAAATGACGATTATACCCCTTAAACTTTTTAAATTTTTTTAAAGAAGTTTAAAAATAATAAAAAATTAAAAAAAAAAAAAAAGAAAACCCAACCCACCCTCCCCTTCCCAAGATTGGCGGCCGAAAATGAAAACATTCTGGCTGTCAGACATTCCGCCCATTTTGGCGGCAAAAAGGGGGTGAACCCCCTCCCCCCCAAAATTTGTTGCCGGGAATGGCAGCTATTTTTAGCTGCCATTCTAAGCAGCAAATTGGGGGACTCACCCCTCTTTTTTTTGCTGTCGCTGTTTCCTGCTGCCCGAAATGGCAGCGGCCATTTCTGTTAGCACAAATGGGGGAGTCTCCGCCCGTTTTCGGCAGCAATTGGGGAGGTTCACCCCCTTTTTTGCTGCTGGAATGCTACCAGTCCGGCGACAAAATGGATGGCTGCCGGAAATAGCAATTGGGGGGAGGTTCACCCCCTTTTTTGCTGAGGTTCACTCCCTTTTTTGCTGCTGGAATGCTACTAGTCCTGCGACAAAATGGATGGCTGTCGGAAATAGCAATTGGGGGGAGGTTCACCCTCTTTTTTACTGCTGGAATGCTACTAGTCCGGCGACAAAATGGATGGCCGCCGAAATGTTTCCATTTCCGGCAACCAATCTTGGGAGGGGGAGGGTTTAGCTTTTTTATTTTAATTTTTTAATTATTTTTAAACCTTTTTTTAAAATAAATTAAAAAGTTTAAGGGGTATAATCGTCATTTCGTTGAAAATATTTTGGAATAGTGGAAAAAAAGACGATTTGCGTGTATTTATTAAAGGTTGGGGATGTGGAGTGTGAAAACAAAGGTTGTGGACGAAACTGATTCTTAACTCAAATGTTGGGGACGATTTGTGAAATTAACCCATTTAAAAATTACTCAAATTTGAACAAAATTAAGCATTTAATTAAGCATGAAATAATGAATCAATTTTTTGGCTGTCACCAAACCTACTTGCTCCTCACCAAATAATCTAGGGTGCGTATATAGGACGAGCTGGCAATATATATATATTTTTTGTATCTTGCAATTCAATGGGGGCCTTAAGTATTTTTCCCCCTTAAAAATATTAGATTCTTTATAGAGAAATTATTTAAATAAAGGACTAATAAGTGCTACTAATTCAATATTATTGTCCACGAACTTTTGTTCCATACGGTACAAATAGTGCATTTTTAAGTCAAATGATAATCGACTCAATTGATGGACCCATAATTTGTTGTAGGAATCTACTAACTAATGATTGGGGAGACACAAAATTCATGTTAAAGTTTCTTTATTGTTTCTATGCATAAAATTTATTGAGGGCTATAGACGTTGTCCCTCTCATGTCCATAAGCTTAAATTAGAAAATGCTGGTTTGATGGTGAACAAATGCAACAAAAAACAATGGTGCCCACATTGTAATCACATGCAGAATCAATTCCATCATTTAATTGTTGTCCCTATAAATAGATCATTTAATTACCAATCTTCCACAAGTCACATAATAACTGATTATACCAAAGCAGAAAGAAGCAAGAAAAAAATGGCAATTTCATCTGCACAAAATCACTTCAGGTCCATCAGTTTGCCTTCAAGATTAAATCTCAAAGCTACAAAACTTGAAGCTGAGCTGCAGAAGTTAAAAACTCGCAAGATTTCAAGCAGAGCAGAGTTTTTATCAGCAGACGGTATTCAATCTGGGCTTCTTGGCCTTGCAGAATTCTACAACTGTGTTGAAGAGTTGATGCAGAGACCAAAAACTCTGCAATCACTTGTTCAGCATGATCAAGATGGAAAAATCGTTGAAGAATCCCTTGAAAGCTCAGTCAAGTTGCTGGATTCGTGTGGCGCCATCAGAGAATTGGTTGCGATGATCAAAGAACAAGTTCAAGAACTTCAATCTGCATTAAGGCGCAAGGGTCAAGATTCCAGCGTCCAAAATGACGTGAACAAGTACTCTTGCTCAAGAAAGAAAATGAACAAATCTATAGCCAGAAATCTCAAAAAGCTCAAGCACGTGGAGAGCAAAACAGGGTCAAATCTTAGAGATTATAATCACAATCTATCAACTGCAGTTACGATGTTAACAGAAGTAACGAACTATACAGCATCTATTTTAGAATCCTTCTGGTGTTCTTGTCAAGCCCCGCAACGGCTTCATCAATCGGAGGATGGTCATTTGTTTCCAAGATAAAATCTGTGGCTAATTCCCAGAGAAATGATGATGTATTAAGCGAGGTGGGGAGTGTAGATTTTGCTCTTAATTCCCTCAATGGACGCATTAGAAACAGTGAGTCCAAGGTTGTGGATGTGCAAATGGCATGCAAGAAATTACAGAAACTGGGCACCAGCATTGAAGGTTTTGAGGAAGGATTGGACAGATTGTTCAGGCAACTGCTTCAAAGTAGAGTTACACTTCTGAACATTCTTTCTGATTATTCATAGAGAGTCTGCAATTAATTGTAGAAATCAATTGGTCATGCTGAACCAAATTTTGTAATGTATCATATATACCGAAAGCAATTGAATTCAATTAAACTGTTTATTTGCCTTTTCAAATTTATCCCCCATTTGCATTGAAATTTTCTTGATCGGATACATGAATTTTGCATGAGTGGCATTGGGTATAGGGCTTCAAGACCCTCGCCTAAAATCTTAACCTACCTCCCAACAAAGGGCCCTGAAATAAAAAGTCAAGGCCAAAAGTTTAACTACATATATATGACATAAGATAATTGGTAGGGTAAGGAAACAAAAAAATACTTGGTAAGTTAAATTTTTGGTATATAATTTTTTACCTAGAATTCCGTTAAAATTTTCATTTAGAAGCTCGTTTTGGTCAAGGTCCCCTTAAAAATTAGAAATCGTCCCTATGACTTTTTTTCCTTCTTATATACAATTATTTAATCAAATGTTTTGAAAGTTTTGAACACATACATATATAATTCATTATTTCATTTACGTATATAATGATTAAGGAGTACTGAAACCTTGAATACGGAAGAGCTAGCAGTGAATCTGGGGCTAAAGAAGATACTCATGTTTGGTACTCAATCGTGATTAATTTATAATTTATTTTATTTATACATATATGCTGTTAGATTTAGTTGGTGGATATTTGTATTTGATACTGTACGTAGCTAGGTTCATTCACCGGCTTGCAACCCACAATTGCAATTGAGTTGCAAGTTCACAATATTTATTTCTATATATATTGTGAAATGATAACTCATTACTTGTTAGGACAATGTGCACCTGCCCCGTACATAAACATTTTGGTGACGATCAATTATTCCATTAAGTGTTTTTCCTTTCAATCACGCGTGTTCATTGCATGGTTTATGCGGTTAGTTTACTTAGTGTTTTAGAGTCCGTTTGGATTGATTTATAATTAGTTTCATTTATAAATGGAAGTAATGATTGTCTTTTTATGACACGTGTAAACAATCAAATTTGTCACATGGTATTGATGGGATGGGTATTTCAAATTATTGCATCTTGTCAATTGTAGTACTTGATCAAATCATTATTTACATATTTCTTGAAATCCTTATTATTCAGCATCATAAACAAACCGTATTTTATTATTATTATTATTATTATTATTATTATTATTATTTATTAAGTTATGCTATAAAAAATCTACGTAAAAGGGGAACAAAAAAAGATCCTCGTCTGATTGTATTTGGATTAAAAAAAAAAAATCGAATTAAGTGAAGGGAAATATGAATCAACCTTGTTCTTCACCAACCGTACCTTACCTTTTCCCACCAAAACAATCTGACTAGCTATGTACCTACTTATAGCTAGCAGATGGCAATAAATTTCTTCTTCAATTTTATTATTGCGTAACAAATGTCACTACTGATTGTACATTATTTCCTAAGTGAAAAATTGATTCAATGGATCATGGTCCTAATAAGAGCCCATGAATCAAAATTTAATTGGGAGGTCAAATTTCGTCAATATATTATTTTACCCCAATAGGAATCTATCACTTTTTCTTTTTCCTTGTTTGAAATTACCTAATCTTTTATTACAACTCGTATATAGCAAAAAAAATCAAGTCTTAATTCATTTGGAAAGCCCTAAAACACCTCTTTCCTAAGTCATTAATTAGTGCTTGACGCGTCATTGCCATAATTACTCTCGGACGCCTCGTTCGTATCATTAGTTGTAGAATATTGGCCAGCGTTTAAAGCGTCATTTAGAGTAATGTTATTTAGTACACTTAGTGCTTGGCATCATATCAATGTGATATTAAATGATAAGTTAAGTCTTCCGATCTGTTATTTATTCATTCATTTAATTTCATTTGTCATTCAATGTTATATTAGTTGTCACGTAGATTGATACAAGCATCACTGGTGTTACATAGCATTATTCCGTCATTTATGGGCCGTAGAAGTACTTAAACTTGATCTGTTTAAGATTGACCAACGTTTAAACTATAAAATTGCAGTAAAAAAATACTTAAAATTGAATTGCATATGATGCTAATGAATACAAAATTTAAAGTGCATCCCCTGCATTGCATGATCCGGCACTAATATTTGTAATACAATATTTAACATTTACTATGTGTCCAACATCTATCCTTCTTCATCATCGGGTTAATAATTCGACCCATAATTACACTACAATTTACAGTCCGGCTATGGAAACATCACCTTTCTCTTTACGGAGCTCAAACTGCCAGATCGGAAGAGCACACGTCTGAGGGCACCTCAATCCCCCCAACCCCCAATGTTATACAGCTACGTGGTAGTTTGAGCTCCGAAGTGATGTTTCCTTAAAAAATCTAAAGCAACTTCATGATTAGTTCAGTGTAATATATATGAAAGCACATGCAAGTGTTTTTGGAACTTCTAATACTATCGTCCATTTTCTTTCACTTTTTTTTGGGGGGAGGGGGGGGGCTGGGGGGATAAACTCACCAAATATTAAATATTTTTGTTGGCATTAATTCTTTGTTCTAATGCACACAAGTAACATGAGAAATGTCAGTACAAATTGTTCATTTCCAAAGTCCAAAATTATAAAACTATTCAATGGACGATGAACCTAATTAAATTTGGTTGAAAGGATTCCCCTAATCATTGGGTACACATAGAAACATACAAAATTCTAATGTTCTGCTTTCTTTATCTCTTTCATGCAGAAAGTTTATGCTCAAGGATAGACAGTGTCCCTCTTGTTGCCATTAGGTAAAAATAAAAAATACACAATGTTGGTCCAATGGTGAACAAAATGCAAATAAAACAATGGCACCCACATTGTAATCACATGCAGATTCATCAGTACCATCATGAAATTGTCCCTATAAATAGACTCACCAAAGTTCCCACAAACATAAAGCAAAGAAATTAAACCTCTTGGCCTTATCAAGAAAGAAGCAACCAAGAAAAATGGCAATTTCATCAGCACAAAGCCATTTTAGGTCCATTAGTTTGCCTTCAAGATTACATCCCACTTCCACAACACTTGAAGCTGAGCTGCAGAAGCTAAGAACCCATGAAATTTCGAAAAATGCTGAGGGTATAACCTCAGAAGGTATTCAATCGGGGCTTCTTGGACTCGCAGAGCTGTACAACTGTGTTGAAGAGCTGATGCAGACTCCAACAACTCAACAATCACTTGTTTGACACGATCAAAAAGATGGAAAAATCGTCGAAGAATCCTTTGACAGCTCACTTGAGCTGCTGGATTCTTGCGGCACCATCAGAGAATTGGTTGTGGTCATCAAGGAACAAGTTCAAGAACTTCAATCTGCATTGAGGCGCAAGGGTCAAGCTTCCAGCATCCAAAATGACATGAACAAGTACTTCTCCCTGAGAAAGAAAATCAACAAATCTATAGCCAAGAGTCTCAAAAGACTCAAGCCAATGGAGAGCAAAACCAGATCAGCTCTTACAGATAACCACAATCTCTCAACTGCAATTAGGATGTTAAGTGAAGTAACAAATTACGTGATATCTATTTTCCGTAGTCTTCTGGTATTTCTGTCATTCCCTGCATCGGTCGGAGGATGGTCTTTTGTTACCAAGATAAAGTCTGTGGCTTCTCATAGAAACGATGATGTATTAAGCAAGATGGGAAGTGCAGATTTAGCTCTTAACTCCCTTAGTGCCCGCATTAGAAACAGTGATTCCAAGGCTGTTGACGTGCAAATGGCATGCAAGAAATTACAGAAACTTGGCTTCAGCGTTGAAGGTTTTGAGGATGGATTAGACAGATTGTTCAGACAATTGCTTCAAAGCAGAGTTACACTTCTAAACATTGTTACTTACTGATTCTTGAAAGAAAATTCTTTGTAAGAATTGGACACCAAATTTTGTAATGTGTATATATATAAATTGACCCCAAAATAATTGATATATATTCAGCGATTACTTCTATAGTTTTGTATGCCACAAGATTTCTGGGTTTTTCATATTATTGCTCCGAGAGAGAAACTGAATCCGCCGTGCTGTTTGAGAATTTGAGTTCTTAGTTATTAATGGTTAAATTGCTTAATCAATGATCCTAGCAGGTTTTGAAAAATTATTCGACGTACATGTATTGGACTTGAAATCTTGAATGGTCAAGAACAGTGTCATGTACGGTCACGTGGGTCAAAGAGGCATTATTATGTTTGGTTATTGAGTGACATTTTTATTACAATTAGTTTTCCCAGTTGTCGTGTTCGATTATACTTTACGTGGGTTGATGAGTTTTGATGCACAATATAATAATAATAATAATTAGGTTCATTCACCTATTGTATACATCTCACCCTCCCCCATTAGATTTTAATTAGAATTATCATTGCAAGTATATATGCAAGTTGATGATAATTTTAAATTATAACTAACAAATGGTATTCCTAATATATATATACGCACACACATATATATATGTCAATTTATTAAGAAAAAATGATGCCAATAAATGTATATTTTTAAGTAGCATAATAATAATATATGAAAAATGTCTACTTCTGAAGAGGTAAAATGTCTATTTCACATAGATTGTGCTCTCTAATTTTGGCACTGCAAGATCACATTGCCCATACAGTAGTAGCACCCAAAATCAACGGGTGATGTGATTGTGCAGCGCCTACCCAATAGTATAGGAAATGATATAAAATCAGACGTTTTGTGTCATAAATGGTGCCAGACATTTACATAGTGTGCATCTGAGTACGCCACATTAATCCTCTGGGCCAACATGGGCTCGCTACCAACTGATGTGGTATGTCAGATACACGCCATGCAGGTGTCTGACATCATTTATGACACTAGATGTTTGATTTTATATTATTTCGACCAATAGTATAGACGTATAAATATGGCTTTTCACTATTCAAAATGGTCATAAACAAAAATTATTGAATGAGAGAGAACACTTTCCTAACTTGACATATAATTTGTGGACACCTAGGCAAATTGTCTCTCCTTACTCTTCCATATAAGCTCTAGAAAGTAGTTTCACCTTGAGAAAACAAGTTCATCGTGATTGTTTGCAAAATGAATACAGTGCGAGGAAACAGAAAGCTTAATTCATTTGTCCATCCAGATCACACATCTGAGGCTCTTTCCTTCCACAAGTAAATTAAAAGCTTCGTTGATGTCTTCAAAATCAACTTCATGGGTCACAAACTTGTCTAGTTGCAAGTCCTGCATATGCAAAAATGCAAATTTGGACATAAGTTTAACAAAAATGGAAAGATTGCAATAAAAGGTCGTCTTCATTTACTGAGTTAACTAATCATAAAACATGAAGAAAGAACTGTGTAAGCTTTAAATTACCCGGTCGACATAGCTTTTAATGAGAGTGGAGATATCGGATTTTGGTTTAAACCTCCAAACATGGAGCCTGTGAGAGTTTTCCCTAGATGAAGAACGTCAAATGATTTGAATCTCAGCTCTGCTCCAGGTCTGTCCACCCCTAGCACAACTGTCTTCCCCCAGCCCTGAGGTTTAGACGAAATATATATCTTCCGCTCATAAGTCATAAATGTGACTGAGGAATAATTTACATGCATATAACACAAATTGCAAAGAAAAGACAGGAAATGGACCATTAGATTTGGCCAATGAGGTGGTTATGACAGGAAAGCTAATTGAAGGAATCCCCTTTTTTCTTAAGCATGAAATAATTCTTTTGAACCACAAGGAATAAACTTATGCTGGTAGAAGATCTTTCAAGCACCATAATTATATTCCATGGTGGCAAAAGGATAATTGGGTAAGCAGAGGGGCCTAAATAGACGGATCTCATAGTAGCCGAGTACTAGATACTCATAGAAAATGATATTAACTTAATACCATCTACATTTTGGTGGGCTATCATTATTTAGATCAATTATTATAAGATAAAAATGAGTAGTGGAGATTAAAATGGAAGTTTGAAATGTGATGATTGAGTAGTTGTCAAATCAATGTTTAAATCAGTAGCATGTGAAATTATAATATGACAGTATAATGGGAATCAAACAAGCACTCTCTATGCCGTAATTAGGCCCAAGATTGCCATGCTTTGAGCTGAACATAGAGCTAGTAAATTTGGCAATAAATAAGGTTGAGCTATTACATGTATCAGAAAACTCAAATAAAATGGAGCTCAAATGAAGTATCAGATGGATTAAAATGAGACAGGGAAATGATGACATGCAGCTAAAAATTCAAGAAGACAAGGAGCATCTATATGCATGTCTCCTGGTGCCGGTATAGATTTTGTGTGTGTGTGTGAGAGAGAGAGAGGAACCTTTCGGCAGCAAGCATATGCGTCCTCGACTACAGAGGCCATTCCAACACATTCAAAACAGTAGTCAGCTCCTCCGTGAGTCATTTCATTTATGACCTGAAACTTAAAAGAACAAGAGTTAATAAATATTAAAGCAAGAAGGCTACGTTTGTATTAGATAGGACAATTTAAGACACTTTTATGTGGCACAATCTTTCATTTGAAGCCATCTGAACCATCACCACTGGGAGAAAACAATAAATATAGAAACAAAATTAAGAGAACAGAGAATTACCTGTCTTATAGATTTATCACCAAGGTTCCTAGAGTCAACAAAATCAGTTACTCCAAATATTTTACCTACATAGAGTAGAAAATAAAATCAGTGTATTTCGTCATATAAGCTAGGTGGCTTTGCAGATTTACGTCTCAATTCCTGAAAATAATGGCTAACAGAACTAGATTGTTTAATCAGCATATTCAGCAGACAAATAGTAGTTTCTTAGGGAGAAGAAGAGCTGTCATCTAACTTTATGTTAAAGAGCTGTCATCTAACTTTATCTTCTGCTAACACCCTGGATATTATTTAGAAATTCTTTTAAGACTTGATGCAGTGTATTACACAGAATATGTTCCTACACGACGCTCTTCCGATCTTCCAAATCCTCTAGCAGTTAATTTTACTAAAAATCTAAGAGTAGGCAAAATGGTTTTACCTGTTTCAAACTTTTGTGGGTTCACATCTACGCCAATGATTCTTTTAGCACCACATAACCTTGCTCCTTCAGCAACCTGCAACATCTCTCGAATTTATGCGTTCACTTAAAAAAGACGTTCAATAATTACAACAAAACCATGAAATATAGGAAATTTCTTATTCTGTTGAGTGAAAGATCATACTGCTAATCCGATTGATCCCAACCCAAAGATCACAACTGTTGATCCTTTTTCCACATTTGCTGTCCTCCAGGCAGCTCCCACACCTGAAAAAAATGTTACATATTGAGTGGTGTTCTTCAGATATTATGAAAGTATCAAGTTAGAGAAAAATATTCCCATAAAAATGTGGAATCATACCAATAATGATTTCCCCTGTAGGCTCAGCTCTAATGATTTTTTTTTTTTTTTTACTATCTAGTAATTGATTAGTGCTTGAAACAGGTAAGAATAAAGACTGTAAATACTGATTAGGAAATGACTGATCACTTGCATCTATGGCTAAGTACTGTGTTTGTGTTTATATGGGCACTCTCCCCCCCCCCTTCTCCCTCCGTCCCTCCCACCCTCTCCCCTTTAATTAAGTACACAACAGAGAAGTACAGGCAAAACATTCCAAATGTAATCCCCGCAAGCACCAAATCTCAGACACCACCAGAAATTAATTGCTAAGTATAATATGAACAAAAGAATAACCGGGAGGGAGTTTAAATCAGATAAAGTTCAAGAACTAATTGCAATGAATATCAAGAGAATCAGAATACCTGTTGACACTCCACAACTGAAGAGGCATGCGCGGTTTGGTGGAATTGCAGGATCAACTTTTGTTACATTTGCAATATCTACAACTGTGTACTCACTAAAACTAGAAACAAATAGGAAATGGTATATAGTCTCTCCCTTGAGGTCAGTAAATCTGCTAGTCTCATCTCGGTGCAACCAAGGAGAGACCTTAAAAGGGAATTGTGAACATAAGTTGCTCTTCTTTGATCTACAATCATCACAGTATGTGCAATCCGGCAAAAAAATTGGGATGACTGTATCACCTTCACTAATGTCGTTCACATCCTCCCCAACACTCTCCACAATGCTTCAGCAAATAATCATAAAATAGTTAGGTGGAGATTGAACAACATAATATTCATATGCAAGAATCTACTTGATAGATCGGAAGAGCTGACATTCAGAAGATTAAGCCAAACGTGATGGCAAGAGAAAGATCAATGTACCAGATTTACAAATCAATAATAAATTGCGAAATTAAGAAATTGGGTTCCCAGTTTTCACCCGTTGAATAGAACATGGGCATTAGGAAGTCCAGAATATAGTATGAGTTAAACATATTCGGTCACATATTTCATCAGAAACATGCTTCAAAATTCAAATTGGAACACATAACAGAAAACGTGTTAAGCCAAAATCCAAAACCTTGGAATTCATCAATACTGAATTGAAATACTTAGGATGAACAATTAATATAAAGCTTGCAATAAATGAAAAATAAAACACAAAGAGTGCACGTGCCTCAACTGACTATAAATCTTTAACGAAGCTAAGGGAAGGAAACATATCAAACAATGAAATAACATGTACCGATCTACCCCACAGCTTCATGGCCCAGAATTCTTGGAAAACAACCAGGAGGATCCTTCAAAAGTGAGAAAACTGTTAGAGCAACAGAAATCGAATTTAAGTTGAAAACCAGCAGAATAAGCAGCAATATTGATTACCAACCTTCAATTTCCAGAAAATGACATCGCTGTGACAGAGAGAAGTGCATATAATTTTGATGCGAACTTCACCTGATCTTGGAGGGGCCACAATAATCTCCTCTATCACCAGCGGCTCCCCTGCTTTCCTAGCCACAGCCGCTGCACACCAACCGTTGACCAATCAACTCTTTCCCCGGACACATAGACTTACAGAATCCTTTAACAGTTTGTACTTAAAAGTAAAATGACAAGTTTTATGCCCGCTAACAAACACCGCTAAGTACTATACACAGAATTTCAATACAACAGGTGTTAGGTCCATCTGATCCAATTAATCTTATTCATGATTCCGTGCTGTGCCATCCGTGTAAAAATGAGAATCATACCTCTGCATCTTATGGGCTTCCCAGCAGTTTCGCTCAAACTTGTTGAATTTTTGGCCATCCCAATGGAAAATACTCGCGTGATCCTTCTACTATCTGGGCGTGCTTTTTTTTTCCACTGGAGCGGTTGGATGTTTATATTTTTGGAGTTCGGACGTAATAAGACGTTGCTATCCGACTGGTGGCGACTCGGTTTGTCTTTTACTTTGTTGCCAGGCGACAATTGCTCATCCAAAAATAGACGTTGTATTGGCACTGGGTTTGTCTTTCTTTTGAACTAGTTTGTTATGTAATACCTAATTGAATTTTTTTTTCTAAATATTAATTTATTAAGATACGTAAATTGTGTAAGCGTTATGTCAATATGAAATATATAATTAGTCATGCATAAATTTAAAAAATCACAATGGTGGAAGTTCTTAGCTTTATAGAGCTAATATTGAACGTGATCGTATATAATTAATCTTTGTCATCATCTTTTTATGAAATATATATAGGTACAAAATCGATCAATTTGAGAAATCTAGTTACGCGTACAACAATCAACAAAATAAAGCAGCTTTGTTTTTATATCATAATTTATAATTTGCAAAATAATTACACATGCATCAACAACATTATGCATACATGGACTTGACTCTTGAGCTCATGAATTACAAAATAATTTATTGAATCCTAGTAATTATTTACTATCAAAGTGGAAGAACAGAGGTAACAACTTGGGTGATGGGATTTCATGCACTCCATGAAAAATGAAATTTTTTTTTTTTAATTAATAAGGTAAGGGCGAATATGGAATTAAAAAAATAAGTAGGGATAAAATGGGCAATCAAAAGTTTTTCCCCTCATCCACATATTTATATATTAGAGATTAGAGATGGAAGCGGATTTGGGAAGGAAAATAACAGAGCTATTATTTGATCCCATTATCCATGAAAATGAAGTTCTGTTAACCCCTTTAACAGGGGATTAGCCTCTTAAGTTTGGGTAATTAAATTCCCACCACAATATTATTCCACCACAAATTAAAAATAATTTTGATGAACACACTACAAGAATTTTATAACTATAACCTCCTTAGTTTTAAAATTGGTAATAAAATCCTTTAAAAAGTAATAATAAATAATTTGGTTTTTTTATATTAATTAATCATTATCATCTCCATTTTTACTTCTCCCACCACTAATCCAAATCCATCACATTGAAAAAAGAAATTCACTCAGTCATTTTCATAATTTGATTCATTTTATTCAACTCTTTCCGTCATATATATATATATATATATATTCTAACTATGAATTACAAGCAAATCAACTTATGTGAGTCTACTATCTATTCCAACATGATACAAAAAAATCTGGACAAGGAAGTACGTATTTCCTTTCACTATTGAAAAAGGATAATTAGTTTGCATCAAAAGAAAAAGGAAAGAAAAAAGATAATTAGCAGCCATGAATGAATTAAAAAAACTAAGCTCAATCTTTACTTAATTAATGAAGATAAAAATTAAGAGGGAAATATATATATATATATATATAATCAAATTAAGAATGCATTAAATTAACACAATGATCATAATCGTGCTGAAACTATTTTGGGTTAGGTAATATACTAATATTGTGGGCGACTTGGGTTATTAACGTAATTACACTTGTGTTATTTAAGTAAATAGAATTATAATTTTAAATTGTGGTGTAGAAATTAATTTGTGTGGTGGGAATATAATTACCCCTTAAGTTTTAATTAACAAAGATTTAATTTAATACACCCTCCCTCCAAAAAAAATGGTCCACTATTCCATATTTGTCCGTTCCAAAAAAATAGTTCATTTACCGAGAAAAACTTAGGTACATCGGATGTACACATCCTACGTGGTACATCCAACCAATCATTACATTACATGTCATTAAATATTGTCATCTCATTTTATTTAATATTATTGTTTTTATTAATGACAAGTGTAACATCCGGTAAACTTTTACAAATTAAAATAAGCAACATAATTGCTATTTTTGAAGAATTACTTGAATAACATTATAAGATTTCTTGAATTGTATTAGAAGATCAAAAGATTATTACTCAATTGATGCTAAAGAAAGAATTTGGTTCCTAATTGACATAAACCTAAGTATAGTGACTTAATTACAAGGTGACACAAAGTATAAGGACTTCTCGAGTAATTTGACGCTAAATGTATGACGCCGTATTGCGCCACGTGTCATGATTTGATTGGTATAACTCAAAATTTATTAAAAAAAACTTAATTCTAACTATTATATAAAGGCTAAAGGGTCCTCCAAGTCTTCCAAGTCTCTCCAATAACCCAACATACCCTTTCTTTACCCAATTTCGTCCAATCTTGGCAAGGGTGGAAAAACACCCATTAAAACTTATCAAAACCTTAGTTTTGCCCTTGAAAAGCCTCCTTATCATATATGGAAAGGAAACAACCTAAAGAATGAATTTGAAGTGAGAAATATCAAGGTTTTGGAGGTCTTTTCCACTTATAATTAAAGAAATCTTTGGAGAATCAAAAGAATATGCAATCTTTGGAAATGAAGAGGTGAGTAATGAATGTCTGGATTCTCTTTATTTTGTTCATAACGTTTTCATAAGATATGCATGGATTTTTAATGCATTGTTATGGAAAGAAAAATTGGTTTATTGCATTGGTATCGTTAGTTAATGCTCTACCCATTTTGAATTACTTTGTGGAACATGTTAGTTAATACTCTACCCATTTTGAATTACTTTGTGGAACATGACCTTGCTGTGTAGTCTTGATTATTTTGGCTTTGTGGTAATCTTTGTGGCCTTACTGTATGGTCTTGGCTAATTTAAATCTTTGTGGCCTTGTTGTGTGGTCTTGGGCAATCACGCGCGCACAACGGGTAGTAGTTTAACTAATGATAGGACCCATTTGTGCATCGAAAGGCTTTGTGCATATGAAGGTTTTGTGAACCTAGAGATTTTCTCATAAATGAGTTTTCTTACATGCATGAAAAGTGAATCAAGATATTTGGTTATTCACTGAGTACTTTGTACTCACCGGTCTTCCCCTAACAATCTTGTAGGTATTGAATTTAGAGCTTTGTGACCAGATCATCCCAACGATAGAGGAGATACATGTATCTGATCGAGACTTCGGTGCGTGGTCGATCTTTCGTTGAAGGTGGCTGTAATGGTTATTGTAAAATGATATTAAACATAAGTGTTTGAATTGTATTTGTAAAGTCTCGCTTTCTTTTTTGAATTGAGATATATATTTAAACGCTTCTGTTACCGATATTTCCAGATAATATGGTAAAAAAATTGGGGGCAGACAACAAGTCAATCTCATTTAATGTTAGTGATTTTTTTTTACTCCAATATTCTCACCTCGCTTTTCTCTCTAAAAAAAATCAAATATTATTTATTTTCACTGCACAAACTATTTCTGCAGCAATACAAGCCACTCACCACATACAAAAGCAATGTATTCAATTATTTATAGATATCATCATAGAATTATTTTGAAAAGAATATTACAGAGAAAAATATTTATTGACTTACCTCTCAGCTTTGCAAAATTGTCTTCCAAAAGACCAAAACGGTGCAATACGATAATGCCCAAAGGAATCAAATGATGCGCAGATGTTTACTTGATTTGCAGTGGAAAATAGTCAAAAGACAGAGAATCTAAAGGGTCAATTTTTTATGATGAGTGGGGCGGGTGGGAAGTTGGGGGTGGAGATAAAAATGGAGGTAAAAATTGAGTGGCGGGAATTGCCATTAATAAAAACATTAATATTAAATGAATGAAATGAGATGGCAATATTTAATGACATGTAGTATAAGGATTTGATGGATGTACTACCTAGGATGGTGCACCCGATGCACTTAAGTTTTTCTCCCACTTATCATATTGAGTATGTATTTAATTTTTTATTTCCAAATGTAATTTTAATTAATTATTGTTATTCAATTACTTATGTATTAAAAGTATTTCAAACAATTAATAAGATATAAGGGTATATGTTGAAAAATAAGGTAAAATTTAATATTTCAACTATATTAACCATCGTTTCTTAATTTAAGTGAAAATAACCATTGAAATATCTTCTCTAAAAAAATATTAAAATATCTTTATGGGACAGAAGAAATATAATAAGTAATGAAGTCTCTCTCTCTCTCTTTTCCCCTCGGAAATCAAGAGCAATAATGGCTTTAACCACCAGCACCACCAATTACTCCTTCCACAGCAGGCGTTTCGGTAGGTTCAATGGCAATAAGTAAATATGCCCTGTTAGAGCTCCTTTTCGTCCCTCACTGGACCAGTAACACTGTTGAATCCATCTCCTCCGAGTCAGAAAGGAAGCATGTTGGTTTCTTCTGTAATACATAGGAAACATTGACGGAGATTTTCTCTTTCATTAACAAGAAAGCAAAAGTGAGTAACAAAATTTTCCGAGAAGTTTTGGTAAGGGACTCCTTATCCACAATTTTTCATTAATTTATCATGCTATTTTGCAACACTAGAGAAATAATTATTTTTTTACCATGAAAGAGCTTCTTCTCCGATAATCAATTTTCTGACTCCAATTTAGACTCCGTACTCTGATTTCTCTTGTTTCTCCAAATTGTAGTAAAAACCTAAAGCCTTCTCTGTTTCCTTCAGGCCAAAGTCTATTTTTTCAGATGTTTTCCCTTAAACAAAAACAAGATGTAAAGGGGAAAAAAGCCAAAAAAAGCTCTAAATTTTTGGATAATATGTTCCTTACTGTAGAGAAATGGAAATGTTGTATAATCTGATGAAGGTGGATACAATGTTGGATGAAGGTGCACAAAAGAGCTTGCTTGATTCTCATTATTCTCTTAAATTATAATTTTACCTACAATTGATTTGACAACTATTTAATTATAATTACATATTTCAAACTTTTTTACATTCTCAATACCCATTCTACATCCATCTTTATTATAATTTCCCCACATTTTGCACGGTAATGGGAATCAAACAACTACAAAGAAAGATGAAAAGTAATTAGTGGAGAGAGAGGAAATTTACGAGAAATAGAGATAGAAGAAGAAATAAGCCCCAATCATTATTAATTCCTAACCTCATTAACGGGGTTAGATAAGCTCCATTAAATGAGGGTCAACAAAATTGAACTCATGAAAATGATTTAAAGTCAAATGTTATAGTGTTAGACGTTAATGTGGCATGTTAGATGTGTGTCATCTAATATGTCATATCATACCTTATAATGTAGTGTGTCAGATGTCATGTATCTGACATGCTATATCAGCGTCTGGCAGTATAATGTCACTAGACATCTGACATTAGATCACTACTCCCATTATCCATTCACATTCCCAATATCACTCCATTTTGTTAGGAATGACAATGGGACGGTTATTATCCGATACCCGATAGTACCTGCTCCAAATGGGGTAGGTAATTTAAGTATCGGGGCGGATACGGGGCGAAAATCTTATCCGGGCGGGGACTGGTTTTGGCCGCCCCGCCCCGCCCCGATACTCGGTTTTTTTTTTTTTGAAAAAATATTTTGTTCTCTATGAAAATTTGAAGCTACATACCAAAGATGAAATTGACATGATACTTAGGATAACTTTTCATATAGTTTTAATTCCATTTTTTTCTATATTTTTTTAATTATTTCTTAACGGGGAGGGTAACGGGTATTTTTTTTGTACCCGCCTCGAATCACCCCCACTCCGTACCCCGATTGAATCGGGTACGGGGTGAGTACGGGGTGGGGACGGGGGAAGACATACTCGCCCCGAACCCGCCCCATTGCCATTCCTATATTTTGTAAACATTTATCTACAAATAGTATTTTCCTAAAATAAGAGATTTTAAGAGCATTCACATTGGCGTTGTTAAATTTAATTGAACTAGTCATATAAGCAATAAAGTAGACTTTTAACAATTGTTAAGTGCTATGTATATAAGTATGCTAAATTTAGCTATTGATTTTTAACATATTGATACTGTTAAATTAACTAACAGATTGTCATGTCAAAGTTGAATAGTAAGCCTTCAAAATCTTCCCCCTAAAAAAACCTAAGAACCTATTTGGCTCACAATATCCTCCCAAAGTTCACATAAAAGTGGTAATGGATATTATATTGGAACCATACCCTTGTGTCAAAGTGATTTTTCAACATCCGGCTACTTTTTGGGCGATGAAAGAAAGGCTTGTTTATGTTGATATTTTTGAAGAAGAACACCATTAACTGTATCCCCGACAGGGTGCTCCTTGGTACACTGGATGACTATATCATTTTCTATAGGTTCTTCCCCTAAACCCCTAAATGGTAATTGGGGAAGAGAATCTCTAAGGATAAAATTTGCCAGGAGAACTCATCCTTCCTCACTACGTTTGCCACCGATCAGGGTAAGAAATTGGGATGTGAAACTTTCAAGGAGGGAGATGTAGATTCCATCCCGTGATCTGGCTATTTTATTGCCAATGATTCTTGTTGTCCTTGGTTTGTTTTCTTTTTGTTATCTTGTTGCTATGTTTCGTTTGAATCTGTTTTTGTTTGTGTTTGGTTGGGTCGCCTGTTGGGCTTCATTAATTTTGTGGGCAAGCACGCATACAACAAAAATGACTAAAGTAACTTGCAAAAATATGCAAAAGTTACTAAAAAGTAGCTGAAAAATATGCACGTGAGCTTCAAATCAGATTCAAACTTGCCCTTGATTTTTTATAGTTTTGCCTTTAACTAATTAGTGCATTTTGCTGTAAAACTACACTTGTAAGTAGTGAGTTTCTCTCTTTGTAATTATTCAAGTTATGGCAATATTTCTAGCATTGTCCAAGTTCTTTTTGTTACTTCTTTACTTTAATCTTTTACAATATTTCTAGCATTGTCTAAGTTCTTTTTGTTACTTTAATCTTTTACAATATTTTTCTAAGTGTTGGTAGCCTTTTAACTTCAACAATTAAAAGGACTTGTGAGACGACGAAGAGGCTGACTTAGAGCATCTCCAATGCAAATGTCTAGTCTTTAGGTGACGTGAAAGAGAGATATAGACACATAAAATTTACAAATTTCAATTTTTTCTCTCTTCTTTCACTTCTTTCTTACCTTCTTCTCTCTTTATTTTCTATATTTTCTTTACAATGTCTAGGACACTTTCTATAGTTAGACGTTCTCAAAGACATTGTGAAGAAAAAATAGAAAATAAAGATAAGAAAATGTAAGAAAGTAGTGAAAGAAGTGAGAGAAAATTAAAATTTATAAATTTATGTGTCTATATCTCTCTTTAACGTCACTCTAAGACTAGACATTTGCATTGGAGATGCTCTTAGCAACGTTCTACGAGGGGCAGGACGTTATCGTTGAGCTGAAGGCCCATATTGGGCCTTTTGTTGGCCATGGGCTTGTTGGCCCTTTTGAGTGGCCTTGTGTGTTGGCTCATTCTAAATGGGCTGGATCCTGTTTTGTATTGTTTCTATTATAAAAATGTTCCATTTTTTTAAATCAAAAAAATAAAAATAAAAAATTAACTATTATATTTCTTACTCTATTTCAAGAGCGTGACATAGCCAAATTAATTCATAAACATATAAGCCATATAAAAAATAAAGAAAATAAAAAAGATGAGTAATTAAGATTGTTATCAACTTTAACAATAAAGTTAAAAAATATTATTTTAACAATTTCATTAATACAATTAACAGTTTATTAACAACTTAATTTTAACACTACGAATATGATGAATGCTTTAATGAGTCCATTGCGTGATGAACCTCTGGGGAGACGCAAACTGGGATTCATTTCTTAATTTCTTTCCCCTAAAGGCGCTTTAAGAATATGCGATTTTGGGCTTGTTTGAAGCTATTTAAGTTTTCAATTTATAAAGTGAATTTATAAAGAGTTGAAATGAGTGGTGGAGATTTAATTGAAGTTTAAAATGTATGGTGATTGTTGAGTAGTTGTCAAATCAACAGTCAAATCATGGTAGGTGAATTTATAAAGAGAACATTTAAAGAGGATCAAACAAGGCCTTTAGCTCAAATTACAGTTCTACAGGCAAAACAGGATCAGCAGGGCGGGTTTCCAGTCTAGATCATTCTGGAATATAACTTTTCGTGAAAGTATAAAGGCGTTTTCATTTACAATTTTAGCCCTTCTCGCCTCACGGATTATTTCATTGACTTCGATATTTCTGCAAATTGGAATTGATTTCGTGCTCGCAACCATCTGCATTTCCATTTACTGTATCTTCCAAAGGTTCGATTTTCAGATCCCGTTTCGTGTTTGATTCTGTTTCTTCGTATATTTTCCGGAACTTCTGATTTTCATTTTATGGCAGTTTTCAAAACCTATGGATCAGAATATATATAAGAACTCTTAGAATGTAATGATTTATTGCATTTGGACTTTTATTTTTTATTTGCCAGCGGAAAATGGCATCCCTGTTGTTAAATCGGAAATCAGAAACACCTAGTTTTGATCTTCCCCAATTTCGTTTCCTCTTTTAAATACTTACCGTGGCTTCTGTTTTCCCAGTACCCAGTTCTTAAATGACTTTTCAGTTTTTTTTCCTTTATTCGTTTTTCTCCTCCCCTTTTTTTCTGCATCAGATTTTCTACAGTGAAGTCTTGTGCCATTTACGGCAATATCGTTGTGGGGTGTTGCCGGCCCGCCTATGTTTTGGTTCTGTTCCTGTTGCGATGCATTTCAACTTGAGGACTATCTGCGAATTTTTCATTTGCCTTTCTGAAATTTATTGCTCTATTACATTCGTTAAGCTATGTAATCATTGTAATCTGTATCATCTTTCGCAGTTCCTATAAAGTTCTGCAAATGTAAAATCAGTCACTGTGCGCTGTTTTGGCTGTTCTAACACATGATTTGTTCATGCTCCATATGCTGTTGTTGCTGCTTCATTTCAGTTTTAGTTATTCTAGCATTAGGACTAAAATATAATGCGACACACTTTATATCCTTGATTTTTATGTGCCTTAATTTATTCATTAAATGATAAGTTGGAGAATGTCTCTATTCTCTTGGGTGTTTGGTTGTGAAGTACGTCAAGTACCAACTCGCCTCTGTACCTTCTGCTTGAATTAAGAAACACTCGAGCTCTCCAAAATTGTATAGCTTCATTTTAGTTTCAGTTATTCTAGTACTAGGACTGATATGTGTTGATGTTATTCAATTTATGTTCTTAAAATAGTCACATCTTTGTGTCAGAGTTGGATCATAGAAATTATCCCCGAGGGTCAAAGTAGTAATCAAATGCATGTTTAATGTGTGTATATATATACATATATATGTAATCTATGATCATAGACTTTTGTAGCCTTTAAATATCATGTATCACTCTTTGTACTTGTAGTTCATACGGTTGGCCTGACATTTGATTTCTGTTATTACTCATGTTCATTGTTGGGTCTCCCTGAAGTCACATGGCGGATCAGCAGGCCCTTGAAGGTACAAGTTCAAGTGATGTCTCTGCTGGAAGTTCGCAATCAGCTGTGGAGCTCAACATTAAGACTCTAGATTCCCGGATTTTCAGCATTCAAGCTGACAAGAATGTAATTTCTTACATTTGACATATCATGGTGTTGACCCTTCTTTTTTTTTTTTTTTTTTCTTTTGGTGTTGGGGGGGGTGGGGTTCTATTGAGGTGTTCGTCTCCTTGTAATCCTTACCGGCAAGGTGACTTTTTTGTCGATGTTTCTTAGGAAATAGATGATGCCCCCTCGGGCATCTTCATTGTTGCCTACCCCAATGCACGCGCATGAAAAGAGAAATATAGAAGTAGAGGAGGAACTTGTGTATTGCATATTTTCTGCATCATGACTCTCTAACATGTGGATCCACTTAATTTCAGATGGCAGTATCAGCATTCAAAGAAAAAATTGCTGGGCAAATAGGCGTCCCCACTGGGCAACAGCGTCTCATTTTTAGGGGAAAAGTTTTGAAGGATGATCACCTTCTTTTGGAATATAGTATCCTACCAATTCTGATGCTACTGGTCTGCTTCTCTTGTTTCTCTTTTCCTGTATCCAAGTAAAATATTAGCCAGCACCTATTAGAAAAGGAATCATTTGATTTTTACATCAGGATATATAACCAATTATCGACCTGCCAGCCTAACACTGTTTTATGGTACATTTGGGTGTCTTTGTTACTTATATGCTAATGTGGACTTCAGTATGAAAATTTTTCATTCCCTTATTGTATTCTTTCCCATATCTCAATATTTTTCTGTCAGGATAATGATTAAATGTTCATTTTTGGGGGAAACAATAATGTTCACAATAGATTCTGCTTGTTAGGCAGGAGTAGGATCATATTAGTGTCTTTGATCTTAAGAAATGTTACCGTATTAGTGTCTTTGATCTTAAGAAATGTTGAAATTTGTCTTTTAGTAGAACTTCATGTTTTTTATGTGTGGTGTTTTTCTAAGAGCTCATAACCTGTGAAGTTCACTTCTCTCCACGTTACTTTTTGGACTTAAAACTAGATATTTCATTGTAAATTAACAAAGAGTACTGGTTCAAGAGAATATAAGATGTTTACCTTGGTTTTCCTATGTGATCAAATGATCCTTTTTTTTTTTTTGACACGTTAATGCCACATTACTTATACCCCGTTACCTTCATGGCTTCATTGAACTGCTGTTCTATAGTGAAACCTTAATATATTAATAATGTTGGGGTTAATGTAAATTATTATTTTGGAGGGGTTATTAATCTATCGAATGTTAATTTAGTATATATTGATGCAGTGGGGATGGGAAAATTTTATTATTAAATGAGGTTATTAAATTTTTGAATATTCATCTATAGAGGATTTAATGTACTTAACCTCATAAAAGATGTGGAAAACGGGGATACATTGCATTTGGTTGAAAGACAGCCACAGCCGTCTCCTGGTAGTGGTAATGGGGATTCAATGGCCAGCAACGATAACAGAGGTAATGATTTATTATATCTTTTACGTTATTTACATTATATGTTTTGATTCTGGGTTCTTTCAAGAGTGTGTTGTTCATGAGTGTCTGTCATTTTGTTTTTGTTGGTCTTCAGGACAAGAATTCCCTGCTGGCGGCCCACGTAACCGCATTGGACAGATAACACACAATGTAGTACTGGGTACCTTAAATTTTGGAGAACCTGGGGCTGGGGAAGCTGCTGTTCCAGATCTTAGTCGGGTGTGTTGTCTGGTTTCGGTAAGAGTTTAAGATGCTTGTAATAATATAACTATGCTCACTAGGTAATATGCATTATTTAGGTCATTGGGGCTGTGTTGAATTCTATTGGAATTGGCAACCTGATGAGTGGTGTACAACCGGGCATGCAGGTGAATGTACAACCAGGCATGCAGGTGAAATTTCTTTCCATTGTTCTTTTTAACTGTGGCCTGCTCTTTTTAAGTATGTGATACAAACTTAAAAATAATCCTTTTCTTGCATAATGGATGCTTAATAATTTTTGGACCGGGAACTGCAAATGCCATTTACCCAGTAGGATGTTATAAATCCATTTTAACTGTGTCCAGTGGGG